>CM045734.1:2456746-2586746 GCA_024760905.1 Plotosus lineatus | reverse complement strand
GTGATTGTGTGTGTGTGTGTGTGTGTGTGTGCCTGTGCATTTTGACTGTGTGTTTGCATGTGATTGTCTGTGTTTGTAAGTATGTATGTATGTATGTATGTATGTGTGTGTGTTTGTGTGTATTTGTGTGCGTTTGGTTGTGTGTCTGCGTGTATGTGTGCCTGTGTGTTATTCTATGGGGTTGTGTGTGTGGGGGTATGTGTGTGTTTGTGTGTGTGCTTCTGTGTGTTTAAGTTTGTGTTTGTGTGTGTTTGTGTGCATTTTGTGTTTGTGTGTGTGTTTGTGTGTGCATTTTAGTGTTTTTGCCTGTGTGATGTGTTTGTGAGTGTGCCAGACTCTGTGTGTCTGTGTGTGTTTGCGTGTTTCTGTGTGTGTGTGTGTGTGTGTGTGTGTGCGCATGTGTGTGTGTTTCTGTGTGCATGTGTTTGTGTATGTGTTTTTTGTGTGTGTTTTTGAGTGCCTGTGTTTTACCTGTGGGTTTTGTGTGCGTGTGTGTGTGTTTGTGTGATTATTTGTGTGTGTTTATTTGTGTGCTTGTGTGTGTACCTATTTGAATGTGTGCCTGTGTGAGTGTTTCCTTGTGTGTGTGTGTGTGTGTGTGTGATTGTGTGTGTCTATGTTTCTGTAAGCGTGTTTGTTATATCTGTGTCTGTGTGTGTGTGTGTGTGTGTGTGTGCGTGTGTGTGTGCTGACTCTATATGTTTTGGTGTGTTTGTGTGTGTGTGTGTGTGTGTGTGTGGAGGTGTGTGCCTGTTTGTTTGTTTGTATGTGTGCTGGTGTGTGTGCCTGTGTGTGCTTGTGTGCGTGCGTGTGTGTGTGTCTGTGTGTGTGTATTTGTTTGTTTGTGTTTATTTGTGTGCTTGTCTGTGTACGGATTTGAGTGTGTGCCTGTGTGAGTGTGTCCTTGTGTGTTTGTTTGTGTTTTGAGTGTTTTTGTTTATCTGTGGGTTTTTATGTGTGTGTGGGTGTGTGTTGTGGGTTGTGGGAGTTTGTTGTGGATTGTGGGTTGTGGGTTTGTGTGCATGTGTCTGAGTATGTGTGTGTGTGTTTGTGTGTGCATGTTTTTGTGTGTGTTTCTGTTTGTGTGTGTGTGTGTGTGTGTGTGTGTTTTAGTATTTTTCTTTGTGTGTGTTCGTATATGTGTTTGTTTGTGTGCATGTTTTTGAGTGTTTGTGTTTATCCGTGGGTTTTGTGTGCGTGTGTGTGTGTTTGTGTAATTGTTTGTTTGTGTTTATTTGTGTGCTTGTCTGTGTCCGGATTTGAGTGTGTGCCTGTGTGAGTGTGTTATTGTGTGTGTGTGTGTGTGTGTGTTTGTGCCTGTGATTGTGTGTCTATATTTCTGTGTGTTTATGTCTGTGTTTAAAAACATGTGTGTAGAGAGAGAGAGAGAGTTTGTGTGTTTCTGTGTTTCTCGCTGTGTGTGTGTGTGTGTGTGTGTGTGTTTTGTTTGTGTGTGCATGTCCGGTTGTGTGTGTTTTGTGTATGTGTGTGCGTGTGTGTGTGTGGGGGTGTGTGTGCCTGTGTGTTTGTGTGTATGTGTGCCGGTGTGTGTGCCTTTGTGTGTTTCTGTGTGTGTGTTTGTGTGTGCATGTATTCGTGTGTGTATTTTGAGTGTCTTTATTTATCTGTGGGTTTGTTATGCGTGTGTGGGTGTGTGTTGTGGGTTGTGGGTGTGTGTGCATGTATCTGAGTATGTGTGTGTGCGTTTGTGTGCATGTTTTTGTGTGTTTGTTTATGCATGTGTTTGTGCTGATTTCTGTTTGTGTGTGTGTTTGTGCAGACGTGCTTGTATGTGTGTGTTTGTGTGTTTCAGTTTTTGCATTTGTGTGCATGTGTGTGATTGTGCAGGTGTGTTTTAGTATGTTTCTTTGTGTGTGTTTGTGTATATGTCTGTGTCTGTCTGTATGTGTGTGAGTTTTGTGCATTTTTGTGTTTATGTGTGTGTGTGTGAGTGTGTGTGTGTGTGTGTGTGCATTTGAGTGCTTTGCCTGTATGTATGTGTTTTTTGTGTGTTTGTGTGTGTTTTTTGAGTGTCTGTGTTTATCTGTGGGTTTGTGTGTGTGTGTGCATTTGAGTGCTTTGCCTCTATGTATGTGTTTTTTGTGTGTCTGTGTGTTTGTGTGTGTTTTTGAGTGTCTGTGTTAATCTGTGGGGTTGTGTGTGTGTGTGTGTGTGTGTGTGTGTATGTGTGTTTTTATGTGTTTTTATGGGTGCTTTTATGTGTGTGTGTGTGTGTGTGTGACTGTATGTGTGTGTGCAACTGTGTTTTGCATGCAAATGTGTTTGTTTGTGTGTGTGTGTGTGTGTGTCTTTGCATCTGTAGTTATGTCTGTGTGGTTGAGCTTCTATGCCTTTGTGTTTGTACCGGTGTTTGTATATGTGTGTGTTTGTATGTTTTTCTTTGAGTGATTTTATTTTGTGTGTGTGTGTGTGTGTGTGTGTGTGTGTGTGTGTGTGTGTGAGTTTTGGGGTGTCTGGGATTATCTGTACGTCTATGTGTCTGTGTGTTTGTGCGTGTCTGTGTGTGTTTGTGTGCATTTTGTGTGTTTGTGTTCGCATTTGAGTGTTTTTGTCTGTGTGTGTGTGTGTGTGTGTGTGTGTGTGTGTGTGTGTGTGTGTGTGTGTGTGTGTTTGTGTGTGCATGAGTTTCTGTGTGTGTTTGTTTGTGGGCATGTTTTTGAGTGTCTGTGTTTATCTGTAGGTTAGTGTGTGCTTGTTCTTTGTGTGTGTGTCTATGTGAGTGTGTGTCTGTTTGTGTGTGTGCCTGTGATTGTGTGTCTGTGTTTGTTGAAGTGTGGTTGGTGTTTACATCTGTGTGTATGTCTTGCCTGTTTTTTTTTTTTTTTTTTTTTTGGGTGTATGTGTGTCTGTTTGTTAGTTTTTGTGGTTATGTGTGAGCCTGTGTTTATGTGTGTTTGAGTGGTTGTGCAAGTGCTTTTGTGAGCCTTTGTGTGTTTTCCTGTGGAGAGTCTGTGTCCATGTGATTTTTTTTTTTTTGTGTGTGTGTGTGTGTGTATGTGTGTGTGTGTTACAGGTGTGTGTGTTTTTATGTGTTTTTCTGGGTACTTTTATGTGTGTGTGTGTGACTGTATGTGTGTGTACAAATGTGTTTGTGCATGTGTGCGTGTGTGTGTGTGTGTGTGTGTGTGTGTGTGTGTGTGTTTGCATCTGTAGTTATGTCTGTGTGGTTGATCTTCTATGCCTTTGTGTTTGTACCTGTGTTTGTATATGTGTGTGTGTTTGTATGTTTTTCTTTGAGTGCTTTTATTTTTGTGTGACTGTGTGTGTGTGTGTGTGTGTGTGTGTGTGTGTGTGTGATCATGTATGCACCTGTGTTTGCATGTGTGTGTGTGTGTGTGTGTGAGTGTGTGTGTGTTCATCTGGTTTAATATGTATTTGTGTGCATTTCCATCGGTTTTTGTGTGTCTATTTGTTTGTGTGTGTGTGTGTCTTTTGTGCATTTATGTGTGTTTTTGGTGTTTCTGTGTGCATGTGCCTGTGTGTATATGTGCATTTGTGTGGTTATACAAGTGCGTTCTGTGTGTTTGTGTCTGTTTGTGTATTTTCCTGTGTATTTGTCTGTGCATGTGTGCATGTTTGTGTTTGTCTCTGTGTCCATGTGCTTGTGTGTGTGTGTGTGTTTGTGTGTTTCTTTTTGTATGTGTTTTTCTGAGCGCTTGTGTGTGTGAGTGTGTGTGTGTGTGTTCATGTATGCACCTGTGTTTGCATGTGTGCCTGTGTGTGTGTGTTTGTGTGCCTTTATATGTATTTGTGTGCATTTCCATCGGTTTTTGTGTGTCTATTTGTTTGTGGGTGTGTGCCTTTGTGCATTTGTGTGTGTTTTTGGTGTTTCTGTGTGCATGTGCCTGTGTGTATATATGCATTTGTGTGGTTATACAAGTGCGTTCTGTGTGTTTGTGTCCGTTTGTGTATTTTCCTGTGTAGTTGTCTGTGCATGTGTGCATGTTTGTGTTTGTCTCTGTGTCCATGTGCTTGTGTGTGTGCATGTGTGTGTTTGTATGTGTGTCTGTGTTTATCTGTAGGTTTGTGTGTGCATGAGTGTCATGTGTGTTTTTGTGTGTTTATGCATGTCTGTTTGTGTACTTGTTTATTTATGTGTGTGTGTGTGTGTGTGTGTGTGTGTGTGCCTATGTATGTGTGTTTCTGTACGTTTAGATATGTGTGTTTGTGTGTTTGTATGCTTGTGTGTGCAAGTGTGTATTTTTGTTTTAAACAAATTTTATTCACTGATGAAATGGATTGGGAACAAGTTATCCAACTTAGAGAACCCTCTTCATGATATTTAGAAATTATGATACATTACAAAGTGTACAAGAACTGTCCCTAATGCATCTGTGGAAAATCCTGAGAGTCGTCTGGAGAAAGGGGGAAGATCCCAGAGCAATGGCGAATGGCTGAAGGGGTGTGGATTCCAAAGGAGGAAGATTCCACCCAGCTTGACCAGTTCCGCATCATCTCCCTCCTATGCATCGAATCAAAGATTGTCTTCCACGCCATCTCCAAGAGACTGTGCCTATACATAGCAAGAAATGCTTAAATTGACACATCAGTCCAGTAGAGACCTCACCGCTGACTACTACAACAACTTCAGGACAAGGGTCTCTTTAGGAGTAACTCCATCCAATTGGCACAAGGTAGAGATGGGGATCATCACAGGGTGTACCATCTCAGTGTCACTATTCTCCTTGACCATGAATATGCTCACCAAGTCTGTTGAGCCAGAATGCAGAGGACCGCTGATGAGCCCAGGTCAATGGCAGCCACCTATTATGGCATTCATGGATGACCTAACAGTCACCATGGAGTCAATCTGAGGATGTCGGTGGATCCTCAAGGGGCTGGAGAAGATGATGGTGCGGGCCTGAATGAGCTTTAAACCTGAAAAATCTAGGTTGATGGTGTTGAGGAAAGGAAAGGTAGAGGACAAGTTCCTTTTCAACATCGCAGGCACAGCCATCCCAACAATCTCAGAGAGGCCAATCAAGAGTCTGGGCAAGGACAGCTCTCTCAAAGACACAGCATCCATCCAGACGATTTGTGGTGAGTTGGAGGGCTGGCTAAAGTCTGTGGACAAGTCCGGTCTACCTGGAAAATTCAAGGCATGGGTTTATCAGCAAGGTATCCTCCCCAGGATTCTGTGGCCGCTCCTCATCTATGCTGCCCCCCTATTCACAGTAGAGATCTTGGAGAGGAAAATCAGTAACCACCTCTGGAGATGGCTGGGGTTACCAAAGAACCTAAGTAGCATTGCACTCTATGGGTGCAATAAAAAATTGCAGCTGCCTTTTAAATCCTTGGAGGAGGCGTTCATGGTTACCAGAGCGAGAGAGGTGATGCTGTACAGGGACTCCAGCGATCCAAAGGTGGCTAATGCTGGAATCCAAGTGAGGATGGGCAGGAAGTGGAAGGCGGAAGAGGCCATTCAAATGGCGGAAGCTAGGCTGGGCCACAAGGCTCTGGTGGGAGTGGTCTCGAGGGGCCAAGCTGGCTTATGTACATTTGGGGAGTTGAGAAGGAACCTAACATGGAAGGAGAGGAGGCGCCTGGACCAAGAGGAGGTTAGAGCTGCTGTGGAGGAAACAAGATCCTGCAAGGCAGTGGGCATGAGACAACAGGGAGCCTGGACAAGATGGGAAAATGCGCTTGAGAGGAAAGTAACCTGGACTGAGATCTGGAAAGCTGAGCCTCACCACATCACATTTCTCATCCAGGCAGTATACGATGTGCTGCTTGTCCATCAAACCTGCACACTTGGGGCTTAGCGGAGTCACCAGCTTGCCCATTGTGTTCCAAGAGAGGCACCTTAGAACATGTCCTAAGCTGTTGCACTACAGCATTTGGAGAAGGGCGCTACCGGTGGAGGCATGACCAAGTCCTGAAGACCTTCGCCGAGGCCATCTGCACGGGATTGGATTGGGCAAAACTATTCCACCCCCCAAGAACATCATTGCCTTTGTGAGGGCTGGGGAGCTGGCTGCCCGTGCTAACAGACCACCAGCAGGCATTCTGACCTCTGCAAGAGACTGGCAGCTGTTAGTGGATCTTGAACACCAGTTGAAGTTCCTTAGCCATGTTGCGGTCACCACCCTCCATCCTGACATTGTCCTTGTGTCAGAGGCCACCAAGCAAGTGGTGCAGCTGGAGTTGACTGTCCCGTGGGAAGACTGCCTGGAAGAAGCCTTTGAGAGGAAGCTTTCCAAGTATACAGAACTGGTGAAAGACTGTCAGCAATCAGGATGGAGAGTGAAGTGTCTTCCAGTGGAGGGTGGCTGCAGAGGCTTTGCGGCCCGGTCCTTCGCCAAAGCTTTGGGTTGTCTAGGCATTGTCAGGCAACAAAGGAGAAGAGCCATCCGCAATATCACCGAAGCGGCAGAGATGGCCTCAAGATGGCTGTGGCTCAAGAGAGGAGAACAATGGAGTCATGGTAGCTAGTGCGCCAATTGGACACAAGCCGGGGTCTGATCAGCCCCAGCCGGGTCACCTGAATGAGGGTGTATGATGTTGAAAGACCCGAAACACCCAATGATTCCAGGAACATCACTGATGTGTCCAGTCACATGAGTAGATGTATTTTCTTAGTGACAAATTACAAAACAAAGACTAATAAGAAGCATAGGAGAATATAAATGACAGAAAAATAAATAAATAAATAAAAGAGAAAAAAGTAAATAAAGATGGGCAGTTTAGGCAAATCTCTTTGATTGTCTTATATAAGATTGAATAGCTTTGAATACCAACTGGCTTTCAATGATAGATAGACATTCATTTTTTCCGTTTAATAATAATTCTAAATCTATAGATATTTTATTTGTAACAATTTCTCGCACATTTCTAATTAATGTACATCTTTGTTCTTTAAATAAGGGACACTGAATAAAGATAAGAGTTTTCACGAGCATTACCACATTTACAGTCTGGGTTGGATTTAAGACCTATTCTAAAAAGATCATAATCTAGTTGACTACACATGTATCTCAAATGTGTACGATAGATATTTAACATTCTAGGTCGGTAAGAGAAATATGATGGGATGCCCGTAATTGTCTGGCAGAGTACTGATTTAAATTTAGTAATTGGTGTCAAATTTTGATATTCTGGTGGAATACTATTCCATAAACTCGTGGTCAATGGAATAAAAGAAGAATTAATACATGATAGATGGAAGCATTAGGTCTTGAGAGTGTCTTAAATTGTATGTTACAGTTGAGCCAACAGTTGGGGGTAGTATATCACTTAGATACCCCGGAACCAAATCGTGTTTCATTTTATAATAGAAACCAAGTTTTCTCATTTTTCTCCTTTCAGATAAGGTTTCCCACCCTGTTTCAAGATACAAATATTCATGTTGAGTATATTTAGGAAGGCCAGTAACAATACGGGCTGCTTCAATCTGTAATTGTTCTAATGCATTTGATTGCTCTAAGTTACATCCATCCCATAATTCACAGGTGTATTCAAAGTGTGGCCTGATGAACACCCGATATATTTTGTTCAAAGTATTTCTATTCTTCAGAAACTTTAATTCCTCATAGTACATAACATATTTTCAAATGTATTAGCTAATTTTTCAACATGACAAGACCATTTACCGTTTGTGGAAAAAGTAACACCCAAATTTTTTATATGTTTCTACATTTTAATTTCACATCCATCAAAATGTAAATATATATATTCAACATATTTTTAAACGAAAATAATACGGCTTCCATTTTGTCTGGATTATATTTAATGAGCCATGTTTTTGCCCACAAACTGAGCTTATATAAATTATAATTTAAAGTAGTTTCAATTAGTTTGCTTTCTGATGATGAGTAGCCAAGAGATGTATCATCGGCAAAGAGTCTAGTTATGCAATCTAGTTCATTTGCTACATCATTCATATAAACAATGAATAGAAATGGACCTAGGCCTGACCCCTGAGGGATGCCAGATGTGAGATTTCTGGGCTTGGATAAAGCTCCATTGATAAAGACTGATTGACTACGATTGCTTATGTAACTGGACAAACATTTCAAATATTTCCATTGATACCATAGTTGTGTAATTTGTACAATAATCCTTTATGCCAGACTCGATCAAATGTTTTGGATACATCACAAAATACAAGACAATATTGCTCACGATTATCTAAAGATAAACAAATCTGGTTATATAGTTCAAATTCTTGATGGACAGTTGAGTGACCTTTTTGAAAGCCTGCTGGATATTTGTACAGTAAGCCATTACTATAGAAATAATTATATAAGTGCTTATACACAACTTTCTCAAATATTTTTTACCAACACAGCTTATTAGTGCTATAGGTCGATAATTCGATGCATTTGAGTGATCACCTTTTCTTTAAAAAATGGCATAAACATGCACTCGTTTCCACTCTGATGGATACGTGCATGTCTTAAGTGAATAGATGAATATAATACATAAAACATCACTAATAGAGTCGCCTATGTTCTTGAGAAGTTTATGACTAAGTCTGTTTGGCCCAGATGCCTTATTATTACTGAGACATTTAATAACATCAGATATCTCTTCTTTAGTAACAAATATATTTTCTAGGGAATTACTTGTCCGCTGTTCGAAATATGGCAAGGGATCATTATTGTCAGTTATAGTAGATATTGATTCAAAATATTCATTTAATTTGTCAGCCTTATCTAAATCTGTAAAGGGTCTGTGCTGATCATCTGAATCATGCTTTTTAAGAGGGGGAATGCACGATGATGAGTCTGCCTGTTTTATCACAGAATGTAAAAGTTTCCAATATGATGGTTTGTTTGCTGAATAAATTTCAGACAAAAACGTGTCTATATTTGAATAGAAATGTTCTTTCACATAGTATTTCATGTTATTTACTTTGTTGTTTTTTTATAGATAGATAAGTCTCTTTCCCTTTTCATATGTTTTGTTTTTTTTGCACAGCCTGTCTCTTTTCCTGCATTCCGTTCTTAATTTAGAATCAAACCACGGCTTATCATTGGGTCTGATAGTGACAACTCTTTTGGGGATACATTCTTTGGTGAGTTTATTCATTTTATCGTAAAACACATCACAAATAGCATTTATATTTGAGCAATTTTCAAATAGCTCTGGCCAATCGGTCATAGTTATTAAATCATTTAACTTCTCAAAGTCACCTTGATTATAACACTATACTTCGCTGGTGTAGGATATTTTTGTATTAATATGTGTACCTATGTGAATGCAGCCGTGAGGGGGGGGGCACAAACCAGTGTCTCTCCCTCACACCGGTCCCAAGCCCGGAAAAATGCAGAGGGTTGCGTCAGAAAGGGCATCCAGCGTAAAACAAATGCCAAATAAAATATGCAAGTCACTACAAAGAATGTCATACCAGATCAATCAAGGCCCGGGTTAACAACGACCGCCATCAGTGCTGTCAACCAACAAGTGTCGTGTCTTCCTTTCAGCTTTTTCCCTTTTACTCGGGAGTTGCCACAGCGAATCATCTGATTCGCACGGTTGATTTTGGCAGAGGTTTGTTACGTCGGATGCCCTTCCTGTCACAACCCTTTTAGCAAGGGACAGAAACACGCTGACGACTTTGCAGCCTACTCTTTACGAAAGTCAGCAATGGTTCTTTTACATGCCTCTCACCATAGACAGTGACAGACATGGCCCGCCTTTGATAACCCAGTTAGCTGCACTGGGGGGGACAGTGACAACCATATGGAGAGTGGGACTCGAACCCCCAACCTTTGGATCAGTGATCCAGCGCCCTATACCACTAGACCACCACTGCCCTGCTGTCAACCAACAAGGTGCTGGTGGAAAGTGGAAGTCTCGAAGAAGGAGAGGTGGGAGGCATGTCCGTAGGCAGAGAGAGAGGAGGAAAGGCATGAGTCTAGGACTGAAAGTAGGGACTTTGAATGTTGAAACTATGGCAGGAAAAGGTAGAGAGCTGGCTGATATGATGCAGAGGGGGAAGGTGGACATACTGTGTGTTCAGGGGACCAGGTGGAAAGGTAGCAAGGCTAGAAGCATAGGAGCAGGGTTTCAGCTGTTTTTTCATGGTGTGGATGGGAAGAGAAATGGAGTTGGAGTCATCTTGAAGGAGGGGTTTGTCAGGAATGTTCTAGAAGTGAAAAGAGTGCCAGACAGAGTGATGAGTCTCAAGTTAGAAATTGAAGGTGTGATGTTCCATGTTGTTAGTGCTTCTGCCCCACAGGCAGGATGTGAGCTCGAAAGAGATATTCTGGCGTGAGTTAGATGAAGTGATGAAAAGTACCCCCAGAGGTGAAAGAGTGGTCATTGGTGCAGACTTCAATGGACATGTTGGTGCAGGAAACAGAGGGGACAAGGAAGTGAAGGGCAGGTTTGGTATCCAGGACAGGAACACAGAAGGACAGATGTTGATAGATTATGCAAAAAGGATGGAAATGAATTTTGAATAGAAGAGACAGGGGCATAGGGTGACTTATCAAAGCGGAGATAGGAGTACACAAGTAGACTACATCTTGTGCAGGCGATGTAATTTGAAGGAAGTCAGTGACTGCAAAGTAGTAGTGGGTGAGAGCGTTGCCAAACAGCATAGGATGGTGGTGTGCAGGATGATGCTGATGGTGAGGAAGCTGAAGAAGGCAAAGGCAGAGCAGAACACAAAGTGGTGGAAAAGGAGGAGTGTTGTGTTACAGATACAGATACAGATACAGCTTTATTAATCTCACAATGGAGAAATTCACTGTTACAGGCTCTTGAGGTACCATCAGTAGGGGGTGCAAAAATAGATACATATACAAACATACACACATACATATATATTATATAAGTAAATAAATAAATAGATACATAAATAGTATAAATTAATAAACAATAAAAGAAAAGAAGGGAACGACTTTATAGACTGGCCTATATTAAAGTGTAATGTATCTGAGGGCAGAGTAGATGGGTTGATGTTCACAGTCAGTGGGGTAGATGTGGCTGATTAAAGTGCGTGGGGTTTTTATTGCACATAACCGGTATTTTCACAGACAGTTACAAAGTGGCGTTGTACAGTCTGACAGCGGTGGGAATGAACGACCTGCGGTAGCGCTCCTTCCTGCACTGAGGATGTCTCAGTCGTCCACTGAAGGAGCTACTCAGCTTCTCTACAGTCTGGTGAAGTGGGTGAGAGCTGTTGTTCATGATGGATGTGAGCCTTGCTACCATCCTCCTCTCACTCACCTCCTCCACAGAGTCCAGTGGGCAGCCGAGGACAGAGCTGGCCCTCCTGACCAGCTTGTTCAGTCTTTTTTTCTGTCCCGCTCTGTGCTGCCCGGGGCCCAGCAGATGGCAGCGTAGAGGATTGCAGAGGCTACCACAGAGTCATAAAATGTCCTGAGCAGAGGTCTGCATACTCCAAAGGACCTGAGTCTCCTCAGAAGGTGGAGGCGACTCTGGCCCTTCTTGTACAGGGCGTTGGTGTTGTGGGACCAGTCCAGTTTATTGTTAAGGTGAACGCCCAGGTATTTGAAACTGTTCACTATCTCAATGTTCTGTCCCTGGACGTTCACTAGTGATTGTGTGTGTGAGTGTGTTAGTGTGCCTCTTCTGAAGTCGACCACCATCTCCTTCGTCTTCCTGGTGTTCAAGCACAAGTGGTTGCGCTCACACCAGTCCACGAAGTCAACGATGACCGACCGGTACTCCAGCTCGTTCCCCTCTGACACACGGCCCACGATGGCGGAGTCGTCCGAAAACTTCTGGAGGTGGCAGCTGTCTGTGCTATATCTAAAGTCCGAGGTATAAATGCTGAAAAGGAAGAGTGAGAGGACGGTGCCCTGCAGTGCCCCCGTGCTGCAGACTGCCACCTTTGACTTACAGCCGCGCAGCCGTACGTACTGTGGACGGTTAATAAGGTAGTCGGTGATCCAGGCAGCAAGATGCCCGTCCACTCCCACGTCCTCCGGCTTTCCCCGCAGAAGCGCTGGCCTGATAGTGTTGAAGACGCTGGAGAAGTCAAAGAACATGACCCTCACATCGCTGACAGCGATTTCCAGGTGGGTGAGTGCCCACTGCAGAAGGTAGTTGACGGCGTCTTCTACTCCGATGTTGGGCCTGTAGGCAAACTGCAGCGGATCTAGGGTGGGGCTCACCATAGAGCGGAGGTGTATGAGGAGGAGCCTTTCCATGGTCTTCATAAGGTGGGAGGTCAGGGCAACAGGTCTGTAGTGGGCCGGTTCCTTTGCTTGTGCTCTTTTGGGAACCGGAACCACACAGGAGGTCTTCCACAGGACGGGAACCTTCTCCAGGCTGAGGCTCAGGTTGTACAGGTAGCATAGTACCTCACAGAGCTGGTCTGCGCAGGTCCTCAGCAGCCTGGGGCTGATGCCATCTGGTCCTTCAGATTTCCTCAGATTTGGTCGCGTCAGCTGTCTCCTCACCTGGTCTGATGTGAGGGAGAGGGGGGGGCTGGGGTGGGCTGCAGAGGGAGGGGGATGTGTCTGTCGGGCTGTAGCAGTCAAGTGAAGTTGGCCTGGGGAGGGGGGAGGTGTCTGCTGGTCGAGAGACGTGTGAAGAGAGGGGGGGGGGGAGGGGGCAGAGGGGGGAAGGGGGAGAATCAAACCTGTTGAAGTAACAGTTTAGTTCATCCGCCCAGCGCTGGTCACCATCAGCTGTCCCTCTGACGCCCAAATCCAGACATGGTTTTTAGTCCTCTCCAGACATCCCGCACGTTGTTCCGAGCCAGCTTCTCCTCCAGCTTCTTCCCATAGTCCTTCTTTGCCCTCCTGATCCTCCACTGGAGCTCACGCTGGACCTTCTTCTGCTCCTCTCTATCCCCTGAGATGAAAGCCCTCTTTTTCTGGTTCAGGAGGATTTTAAGCTCAGGGGTGACCCACGAGTGATTGTTGGAGAAGCACCGTACCCTCCGTGTTGGCACAGAGCTGTCCACGCAGAAGTTCATGTAATCAGTGAGTGTGAGTGTGTGAGGCCGTCGATGTCATCACCAAAGGAGTTACAGAGCATGCTCCAGTCTGTGGTCTGGAAACAGTCCCTGAGCCTCTCATTGGTCTCCTCGGTCCACACTTTCACAGACCTCTTTTGCACAGGTTCCTTTCGCACCCTGGGTGTGTATTGGGGGAGCAGATAGACCAGGTTGTGGTCTGAGCGTCCCAGTGGGGGGAGGGGGGGGAGGAGCTGTAAGCGTCCTTCACATTTGCATACAGCAAGTCCAGTGTTTTATTGTCTCTTGTGGCGCACTTCACGTATTGCGTGAACGTCGGGAGAGAGGCGGAGAGAGGGGCGTGGTTAAAGTCCCCGCTGATCAGAATCATGGCGCGGGGGTGACGAGTCTGTGTCTGATTAACGGCACTGTGTAGACGCTCACACGCGGCCGCCGCATCAGCCGAGGGCGGAATGTACACGCAAAACACAATCACGTGTGAAAACTCCCTCGGTAGATAATATGGCCACGCGCTCACCGCGAGCAGTTCCAGGTCCGGCGTGCATAGCTGCTCCTTCACGTGCACGTTGGCCGGGTGGCACCATCGTTCATTCACATAGACCGCCACGCCCCCTCCTTTCTTCTTACCGCTCTCCGCCACGCTCCGATCTGCACGCGCGAGTGTAAATCCGTTCAGAGAAACCACAGAGTCCGGTGTGAGTTCATTCAGCCACGTCTCTGAGAAACACATGATGCTGCAGTCCCGGTACTGCCTCTACTGCCGGGTCAGCGCCGCCAGCTCCTCCGTCTTGTTGGCGATCGCGCGGACATTTCCCATGATGACAGAGGGAACACATGTCCTCCGCGTCTTTCGTCCCCCTCTGCAGCCTCTCCTTTTCCTCCGTATTTCCACAGGAACAACAGGCTTTTCCGCATGAAGGAGGGCGGGGGCGCGCAGGCCGAGGAGGGTCTCACGTGTGTAAGACCTGCGTTGCTTAGAGCCGTCGGTGAATGAGTTTCCTGATGCCGATCCAAAAAGTGAGAGTAAAAGTGCACAGAAAAATAAAAGCATCATAAAAGTGGGTTTCCCAGATGCAGTATTTAAGAAAGAAAAAGAAAATTTGAAAAAAGATAAACACGCCTATATACAATAGAAAAAAGAAAAAAAAGGAAAATAAACTGAAGAGCTCCTGTAACTGGCTGCAGGTCACCCGGCACCATCTTGGGGAAAAAAAGTGTTGTCTTCAAGGAGTAGTTGAAACAAGCTTTTGGTGGTCAGGAAGTGCTTCCAGATGACTGGACAACTACAGCAAATGTGAACAGGGAGACAGGTAAGAGAGTACTTGGTGTGTCATCTGGAAGGAGAGTAGATAAAGAGACTTGGTGGTGGAATGAGGAAGTGCAGGAGTGTGTACAAAGGAAGAGGTTAGCTAAGAAGAAGTGGGCCATTGAGAGGACCGAAGAGAGTAAACAGGAGTACAGGGAGACACGGTGTAAGGTGAAGGTAGCGGTGTCAAAGGCCAAACAGAGGGCGTATGATGACTTGTATGCTCAGTTGGAAAGTAAAGAGGGAGAAAATGATTTATACAGGTTGGCACAGCAGAGAAATAGAGATGGTAAGGACGTGCAGCAACTTAGAGTGATTAAGGACAGAGAGGGAAATGTATTGACTGATGACAGAAGTGTGCTGGGAAGATGGAAAGAGTACTTGGATGAGCTGATGAATAAGGAAAATGAGAGAGAAAAAAGCAGAAGAGGTGACCATTGAGGACCAGGAAGTAACAAAGATTAGTAAGGGTGAAGTGAGGAGGGTATTGAAGAGGATGAAGAATGGACTGGCAATTGGCCCTGAAGAAATACCAGTGGAGGTATGGAAGTGTCTCGGAGAGGTAGCAGTAGATTACCTGACAAGAACATTCAACAAGGTCTTAGAGAGCGAGGAATGGAGAAGAAGTGTGATGATGCCCATTTTGAAGAAAAAGAGAGCTGTGCAGAGTTGTGTCAACTATAGAGGGATAAAGTTAATGAGCCATACAATGAAGGTATGGGAAAGAATAGTGGAAGCTAGACTAAGGGCAGAGCTCAGCATTTGTGAACAACAGTTTGGTACCATGCCAAGAAAGAGCACCACAGATGCAGTGTTTACCTTGAGGATGTTAATAGAGAAGTACAGAGAAGGTCAGACGGAGTTGCATTGTGTCTTTGTGGATCTGGAGAATGCATATGACAGGGTGCCGAGAGAGGAACTGTGGTATTGTATGAGGAAGTCTGGAGTGGCAGAGAAGTATGTTAGAGTGGTGCAGGACATGTATGCGAGATGTAAGACAGTGGTGAGGTGTGCTGTCGGTGTGACACAAGAGTTCAAGGTGGAGGTGGGACTGCACCAAGGGTCAACTCTGAGCTCCTTCTTGTTTGCTATGGTGATGGACAGGCTGACAGATGAGATTAGACAAGAATCGCCATGTACTATGATGTTTGCAGATGACATTGTGATCTGTAGTGAGAGCAGAGAACAAGTGCAGGAAAATCTAGAGAGGTGGAGGTATGCCTTGGAAAGGAGGGGAATGAAGGTTAGCCTCAGTAAAACAGAATACATGTGTGTGAATGCCAAGGACCCAAGAGGAATGGTGAGGTTACAGGGAGAAGATATAAGGAAGGTGGAGGATTTAAAGTACTTCGGCTCAACAATCCTGAGAAGTGGAGAGTGTGGAAAAGAGGTGAAGAAGTGTGTGCAGGCAGGTTGAATGGTTGGAGAAAAGTATCTTCAAGAATGAAAGGAAAAGTGTACAAGACGGTGTTGAGGCCAGCGATGTTGTATGGTTTGGAAACAGTGGCCCTGGGGAAAAGACAGGAGACAGAGCTGGGGGTAGCAGAGATGAAAATTTTGAGGTTCTCTTTGGGAGTAACGAGAATGGATAGGATCAGGAATGAGCACATCAGAGGGACAGCACATGTAAGACGTTTTGGAGACAAAGCAGAGAGGCTAGATTGAGATGGTTTGGACTTGTACAGAGGAGGGATAGTGAGTATATTGGCAGTAGGATGCTGAGGTTGGGACGACCAGGCAGAAGGCCTAGAGGAAGACCAAATAGATGATTCATGGATGTAGTGAAGAGAAGAAGATGCAAAGGATAGGGTGAGATGAAGGCAGATGATTCACTGTGGTGACTCCTGAAGGGCAAAGCTGAAAGGAAAAAAAGATGAAGGTTGCATAGGGTGACTTATAAAAGTGAAGGTAGGTCACACCGACAGCACTACCCACCACTGTCTTACATCTCTCAGACATGTCCTGCACCACTCTAACATCCTTCTCTGCCACTCCAGACTTCCTCATGTAATAGCACAGTTCTTCTCTTGGCACCCTGTCATATGCTTTTTCCAGATTGTTCCTACTTCCGAGGGGTACCCCTGCTCTCCATTGCAGAAAAAATCCTTGCTCGGGTGCTCCTCAACAGATTTGTCTCTACCATTGTTGAAGATCACCTCCCAGAAACCCAATGCGGCTTCAAAGCCAACAGAGGTGCCACAGACATTGTGTTTGTCCTCGGGCAGTTACAAGAGAAATGTCAGGAGCAGGACTGTATGTCACCTATGTGGACCTATCCAAAGCGTTGACACAGTAAGCAGGAACGGATTGTGAAAGATCATGGAGCCTCTTGGCACTTTCCCCAAAGTTTCTCAGTATGGTCATTCAGCTGCATGAAGACCAGCGCGGCCAAGGCAGGCAGAATCATGACCTCACTGAACCCTTTTTCATTGTCAACAGTGTGAAACACGGTTGTGCCCTGGCACCGACCTTGTTCAGCATTTTCTTCAGCAGGCCTTTGAGGACCTTGGCAATAAAGACACTGTGTACATCCATTACCATCTAGATGACGATCTGTTCAACCTCAGGAGACTAAAGCTTCACTTGAAGACTCTTGAACAGCTGTTTCGTGAGCTCCTCTTTGCTGATGACACAGCCCTCATCGCTCACAGCAAATGCGACCCTTAACATCGTACTTTGCAGAGGCTGCTCAGCTCTTCAGACTTGAGGTCAGCTTGAAAAAGACAGATCTCCTTCGCTTGCCTGCTCCCCAGGATTAGCACCGTTCCCTCACATTACTATTGGTGAGACCGAGTTGAAGATGTTTCACCTGTTCACTTATATAGGTTGTAACATCACACAAGATGCCAAGATCGATAGGGAAGTTGACAACAGACTGGAAAGGCTAACAGTCCCTTTGGCAGACTCCACAAGCGAATCTAGGGAAATAAACATATGAAGAAAGGCACCGAGGTCAGTGTATACTGATTCATAGTACTCACCACCCTGCTGTACGGCTCTGAGTCGTGGGTAACGACTGTTGGCACCTTCGACTGCTTGAGCGCTTACACCAACGCCGTCTCCGTACTATCCTCAATATCCACTGGAGCAATTATGTTATCAATATTGTGGTTCTTGAACAGGCGGAGATCACCAGCATCGCGGTCATACTGCTCAAGTCGCAGCTGCATTGGGCAGGGCATATCTCCAGAATGGAGGACCATCGCCTACCCAAGATCGCCCTGGACGGTGAACTTTCCACTGGTCATTGTGGCAGAGGGGCACCAAAGAAACTCTACAAGGAGTCCTTCAAGAAGTTTCTCAGAGCCTGTAACATTGACTGCCAACAGTGGTCGACACTTGCTGCCGAACACCAGGCCTGGCAGTACATCATACACCAGGCCATCTCCTCTTTTGAGGACTTTTTTTTTTTTTTTTTCCTTCTTCCCAAGATGGTGCCGGGTGACCTGCAGCCAGTTACAGGAGCTCTTCAGTTTATTTTCCTTTTTTTTCTATTGTATATAGGCATTTTTCTTTATCTTTTTTCAAATTTTCTTTTTCTTTCTTCAGTACTGCATTTGGGAAACCCACTTTTATGATGCTTTTGTTTTTCTGTGCACTTGTACTTTCACTTTTTGGATCGGCGTCAGGAAACTCATTCACCGACGGCTCTGAGCAACGCAGGTCTTACACACGTGAGACCCTCCTCGGCCTACGCGCCCCCGCCCTCTTTCACGCGGAAAAGCCCGTTGTTCCTGTGGAAATATGGAGGAAAAGGAGAGGCTGCAGAGGGGGATGAAAGACGCGGAGGACATGTGTTCCCTCTGTCATCATGGGAAATGTCCGAGCAATCGCCAACAAGACCGAAGAGCTGGCGGCGCTGACCCGGCAGCAGAGGTAGTACCGGGACTGCAGCCTCATGTGTTTCTCAGAGACGTGGCTGAATGAACTCACACCGGACACTGTGGTTTCTCTTAACGGATTTACACTCGCGCGTGCAGATCGGAGTGTAACGGAGAGCGGTAAGAAGAAAGGAGGGGGTGTGGCGGTCTATGTGAATGAACGATGGTGCCACCCGGCCAATGTGCATGTGAAGGAGCAGCTATGCACGCCGGACCTGGAACTGCTCGCGGTGAGCGCGCGGCCATGTTATCTACCGAGGGAGTTTTCACATGTGATTGTGTTTTGCGTGTACATTCCGCCCTCGGCTGATGCGGCGGCCGCGTGTGAGCGTCTCCACAGCGCCGTTAATCAGACACAGACTCGTCACCCCCGCGCCATGATTCTGATCAGCGGGGACTTTAACCACGCCCCTCTCTCCGCCTCTCTCCCGACGTTCAGGCAATACGTGAAGTGCGCCACAAGAGACAATAAAACACTGGACTTGCTGTATGCAAATGTGAAGGACGCTTACAGCTCCACCCCCCTCCCCCCACTGGGACGATCAGACCACAACCTGGTCTACCTGCTCCCCCAATACACACCCAGGGTGCGAAAGGAACCTGTGCAGAAGAGGTCTGTGAAAGTGTGGACCGATGAGACCAATGAGAGGCTTAGGGACTGTTTCCAGACCACAGACTGGAGCATGCTCTGTGTCTCCTTTGGTGATGACATCGACGGCCTCACACACTGTATCACTGATTACATGAACTTCTGCGTGGACAGCACCGTGCCAACACGGAGGGTACGGTGCTTCTCCAACAATCACCCGTGGGTCACCCCTGAGCTTAAAGTCCTCCTGAACCAGAAAAAGAGGGCTTTCATCTCGGGGGATAGAGAGGAGCAGAAGAAGGTCCAGCGTGAGCTCCAGTGGAGGATCAGGAGGGCAAAGAAGGACTATGGGAAGAAGCTGGAGGAGAAGCTGGCTCAGAACAACGTGCGGGACGTCTGGAGAGGACTAAAAACCATGTCTGGATTTGGGCAGGGTGTCAGAGGGACAGTTGATGGTGACCAGCGCTGGGCGGATGAACTAAACTGTTACTTCAACAAGTTTGATCCCCCCCCCCTCTGCCCCCACCCCGTTCCCCCCTCTCTTCACATGTCTCCAGACCAGCAGACACCTCCCCTCCCCAGGCCAACTTCACTTGACTGCTACAGCCCGACAGACACATCCCCCTCCATCTGCAGTCCACCCCACCCCCCCCTCTCCCTCACATCAGACCAGGTGAGGAGACAGCTGAGGTGACTAAATCAGAGGAAATCTGAAGGACCAGATGGCATCAGTCCCAGGCTGCTGAGGACCTGCGCAGACCAGCTCTGTGAGGTACTATGCTACCTGTACAACCTGAGCCTCAGCCTGGAGAAGGTTCCCGTCCTGTGGAAGACCTCCTGTGTGGTTCCGGTTCCCAAAACAACACAAACGAAGGAACCGGCCCACTACAGACCTGTTGCCCTGACCTCCCACCTTATGAAGACCATGGAAAGGCTCCTCCTCATACACCTCCACTCTATGGTGAGTCCCACCCTAGATCCGCTGCAGTTTGCCTACAGGCCCAACATCGGAGTAGAAGCCGCCATCATCTACCTTCTGCAGCGGGCACTCACCCACCTGGAGATCGCTGGCAGTGCTGTGAGGGTCATGTTCTTTGACTTCTCCAGCGCCTTCAACACTATCAAGCCAGCGCTTCTGCGGGGGAAGCTGGAGGACGTGGGAGTGGACGGGCATCTTGCTGCCTGGATCACTGACTACCTTACTAACCGTCCACAGTACGTACGGCTGCGCGGCTGTAAGTCAAAGGTGGCAGTCTGCAGCACAGGGGCACCGCAGGGCACAGTCCTCTCACCCTTCCTTTTCAACATTTATACCTCGGACTTTAGCTACAGCACAGACAGCTGCCACCTCCAGAAGTTCTCGGACGACTCCGCCATCGTGGGCCGTATGTCAGAGGGGAACGAGCTGGAGTACTGGTCGGTCATCGTTGACTTCGTGGACTGGTGTGTGTGCAACCACTTGTGCTTGAACACCAGGAAGACGAAGGAGATGGTGGTCGACTTCAGAAGAAGCAAACTAACACACACACACGCAATCACTAGTGAACGTCCAGGGACAGAACATTGAGATAGTGAACCGTTTCAAATACCTGGGCGTTCACCTTAACAATAAACTGGACTGGTCCCACAACACCAACGCCCTGTACAAGAAGGGCCAGAGTCGTCTCCACCTTCTGAGGAGACTCGGGTCCTTTGGAGTATGCAGACCTCTGCTCAGGACATTTTATTACTCTGTGGAAGCCTCTGCAATCCTCTACACTGCCATCTGCTGGGCCCCGGGCAGCACAGAGCGGGACAGAAAAAGACTGAACAAGCTGGTCAGGAGGGCCAGCTCTGTCCTCGGCTGCCCACTGGACTCTGTGGAGGAGGTGAGTGAGAGGAGGATGGTAGCAAAGCTCACATCCATCCTGGTCAACAGCTCTCACCCACTTCACCAGACTGTAGAGAAGCTGAGTAGCTCCTTCAGTGGACGATTGAAACATCCTCAGTGCAGGAAGGAGCGCCACCGCAGGTCGTTCATTCCCACCGCTGTCAGACTGTACAACGCCACTTTGTAACTGTCTGTGAAAATACCAGTTATGTGCAATAAAAACCCCGTGCACTTTAATCAACCACATCTACCCCTCTGACTGTGAACCATATCAACCCATCTACTCTGCACTCAGACACATTACACTTTAATATAGGCCAGTCTATAAAGTCGTTCCCTTCTTTTCTTTTTTTTTTCTTTTCTTTTCTTTTATTGTTTCTTAATTTATACTATTTGTGTATCTATTTATTTATTTACTTATATAATATATACGTATGTGTGTATGTATGTATATGTATCTATTTTTGCACCCCCTTCTGATGGTACCTCAAGAGCCTGTAACAGTGAATTTCTCCATTGTGAGATTAATAAAGCTGTAAAAAGAAAAAGTTCTCGAAAAAGTTCAGAGAAGAGCAACAAAGCTAATTCCGGGTATAAAAAAGGAATCCTATGAGGAGAGGCTGAGGATCCTAAACCTTTTCAGTCTTCAAAAAAGGAGAATTAGAGGTGATCTGATTGAGGTCTTTAAGTATCTTAAGGGGATTAATAAAGTCAACTATGCCCGATTACTTAGGCCAAGTTCTGTAAGTAGAACTAGGGGTCATAAATGGAAGTTATTCAAGGGTAAATTTAGCACAAATATTAGGAAATATTTTTTCTCGCAGAGGGTAATTTCAGTGTGGAATAGATTGCCTAACCACGTTGTCGAAGCAGAAACCTTACAAGTCTTCAAAAGCAGACTTGATCTAGTGCTGGATACCATCTAGTCATGGTGCGTCTTTAAGGTTAGAGTCACTTTAGAATAGGACAATGGTGAGCTTAGTTGGGCTGAATGGCCTGTTCTCACCACTCATGTTATGTTATGTTATGTTATGTTATGTATCTTATCTTATCTTATCTTATCTTTCGCAGGGCCAACATGAAGGAGAAATGCCGCAGGAGGAAGAACCGACAAGCATTAACAGATATACCAGACCAGGCTTTGAACTGCAGTCACTGCAACCGGATTTGTCTGTACTGCATCGGCCTTGTCAGCCACCAATATGTCAGCAGTCTATGTGGACAGCACCCTCTATTAATCTTCCTTCGGGAAGCCAAGTGAAAAAAGTGTGTTTCTAGGCATTCGTGTGCGTGTGTGTGTGTGTGTGTGTGTGTGTGTGTGTGGAGGGGTGCGCGTGGGTGTGCATGCATGCATGCATGCCTCTGTGTGTGTGTGTGTGTGTGTGTGTGTGTGTGTGTATGTGTGTGTGTGTGTGTGTGTGTGTGCGCGCGCGCCTGTGTGTGTGTGAGTGTACAGGAGTCTTTCTTTCACGCATTGGAGATCATGATTCGAAAACGGTAAGAAAGAAATCTCGACTATTTGTTCTCTATTTTTGTTTTTTTTTTGGTTATAAACGCGGACAGGATTGAAGTTGGGCCAGTGCTTCACCTCTCGTTGGAGAACAAAGTGAGTAGCGCGTGACTGGAGAGTTAAATTAATTCGATTTAGTTGAATCCGGGTTGTTGTAGCTGTTTTACTGCTGTTCATACTCCTACTACTACTACTACTAATACTACTACTACTACTACTAACAACAACAACAACAGCAACAATAATAATAATAATAATAATAAAGTAGCAGTTATAAGTGTAATTATAATAAATTGTTTTTGGTTGCTATTCGAATAGTGATAGTAGTGGTGGTGGTCCGAGTCAAACAGCAACAACATTACTACTATTTATGATAACGCGTATACATTAAAAAAAAGCAAAGAGACATTATAGGTAATGGTTTTGGGCTATTATTATTATTATTATTATTATTATTGTTATTGTTATGTGACTGTTGCTATTGCGTTGCTGACAACGAACATAGTAAATACATGTTTTTATTGTGTTCAATATACTTCATGATGGACAGACAAATAATCAATATATATTTTTTAAATAATAATTTTCATTTTGTATCTGCCCATCATAAATTATAAACCAGCAATAATAATAATAATAATAATAATAATAGTTTTTAGTTATTTTAAATAGTTATTTTGGCAGATCACAAACATGTCCTGTGTGGAGAGCGTTTACACTTTATCTATGAATGTAATATTTAATAATTTGCTGTAAAACCTTTTTTTTTTCTTTTATTAAAATGGTGAGTGCAGTATAAAGTTCTGACCTTCCTGCAAGGTTTTACCCGAAGCCCAGTGTGCGTGTAGATGATTTTCATCACCGGGAATGTCCGTCTCTTCTCCAGTTGCATTGCATGTGCTATCACCGATCACCATTTCTGGGGTGGATGTTGGAACTAGATAAATACGAAATTGATTTTGGTTGTGGCCTGATGTTCGATATGGCTGTAGCAAAATCTTTTATTATTATTATTATTATTATTATTATTATTATTATTATGTTTTCGAGTCACGGAGATTTAAATCTCACTACTTAATCTTATAAGAGTCCTGGGGATGCTGGAGTCTATCTCAACCGATAATGGACGAAGGGTAAGGAACACGCAGAACAGCTCACCGGTCCATGGTAGTCGTGTGAATTCTCTTAAAAATGATAAAAAAAAAAACAATTCAGTCATGAACTTGGCAAGGGTGGTTGTGACTTTCTCACATGAAAACTAACAGATATCAGATGAATGCGTTTCAGAGAGCTTTGCGAGCCAGAGGTCTGAACACAAACAGAATAGATTGACGTTCATCTTCAGAAATCAACCTTCATGCTGAGAACACTGGATCAGAGCCGAGATCGGTGGGTTGGAATGGATCATTAACCTGCTGATGTTTCTGTGCAGTGTTGTCGTGTCGGTTCTTGTGCAGTGTGTGAGCGCGGCATGGACCCGGTCGATCCTGATGAATGACATATATGGAAGCCTGCGCTCGCCCGGCTTCCCTGAGCCGTACCCGAATGACAGCGAGATCCAGTGGAACATCAGCGTCCCAGAAGGGTATCAGATCCGCCTCTACTTCATGCACTTCGACATCGAGCCGTCGTACCTGTGCGAGTACGATTATGTGAAGGTGAGCCGTCGAGCATCCGTGATCAGGGCTTGCTGCAGTGATCCAGGAACACTTCGGAATAAATGCCCGTTCATTCGGGACTCTGCTCTGGTGTGGACAACACACTTCACTTTTCTCAGAAATAATGAACAGCTCAGTTGTAACATGAACTTCGTTTTGCGTCAGGTCTTGTCACATGACTCTGATGTTGATTATTTTCCCATAACAGCAGGATACCAACTTGCTTCCCAGGGCCTTTTAGCCACAGGGTCAGTGTTTATATTCAAGGGAGTAAAAAACAAAAACAAAACTGCCCTCTGTCTGCCCCTCCTACCCTGTCTGAAAGCAGGTGAAATGACAGTGATTTATGATAATGTGATAACTCAGTTCAGTGTGTGTGTGTGTGTGTGTGTGTGTGTGTGTGTGTGGAGGGGGGGGGGGTGCATGGCCCATCGTTCACTGACACTTAGTATAAACACCCAAACGAAGCAGATCGATAAGGAAAGTGTGTGTGTGTGTGTGTGTGTGTGTGTGTGTGTGTGTGTGGATGGATGGGTGTAGGTGTCCTCAGAAAGCTCAGAGCTCGCAGTGTTTTGTGGAAGAGAGAACACGGACACAGAACGGGTTCCTGCTGATGATGTTATCTTATCACCAGGGAACATTCTCAGTGTGACATTCCGCTCGGATTTTTCCAACGAGGTGAATCACTCTGGGTTCGAAGCGCACTACAGCGCAGTGGGTAAAAAAATCACACACACACACACACACACACACACACAGAGAGAGAAAGAAAGAGAGAGAGAGAGAGACCAGATCCTTCCGTGTCTGCTATTGGGTCCCGAGTTGGTGAAACTGAGAGAGAGAGAGAGTGTGTGTGTGTGTGTGTATGTGTATGTGTGTGTATGTGTGTATATCTGTGTATATCTGTGTGTGTGTGTGTGTGTGTGTGTGTGTGTGTGTGTGTGTGTGTGTGTGTGTGTGTGTGTGTCAGGTGAATTTTTAACGTAAACCTGAATCGATCAGCCTTCTTTTGTACAATAGTTTACATTTAATTGCTTCACGACAAAAAGTTACTCTTATTTAAATCTTGGAATGATAAAATCATTAATTCTTTTTCTGAAACACTTATCCTGATCAGGGCCGCAGGGAGGCTCGTGCCTTTCACACCCGACTCAGGGCAAGGGCAGAGGACACCCTGGACAGCTCTCCAGGCCATTGCAGGGCAGAAACACGCTGACGGCTATGCAGCTCCTCTTTACAAAAGTCAGCAATGGTTCTTTTACATGAAGCTCTCACCATAGACAGTGAGAGACACAGCCAGCCTTTGATAGTTAGTGCACTGGGGGGACAGCAGTCGCAACCCGGTGATAGTGGGGCTTGAACCTCCGATCTTACTCACTAATCCAGCCCCTTACCACCGGGCCACCGCTGCCCCCGAATTCACAAATTCCCAGACATAAAGTCAATTAAAAGCAACGCTGACCCTTTCAAAGTGGACGCTGGTGTCTGACGGTCTGTGCTGACGCTGCTGAGCTGTTTCCCATTGAAAAGATTTACTTTTGAAGTGAGTTAGGAGAGCTGAGGCTTCTCAATCGTATTTATCAACTTACGAACAAAACACTGCCGGTTCACACACCTTTGATAAGCTTGCTTATAGGTTGTTCAGGTTTTCCTATCTCTCTACAGATATTGATGAGTGCAGAGATAAAAATGATGACGTCAGAGCCTGCGATCACTTTTGTCATAACTACATTGGCGGCTACTACTGTTCCTGTCGCTACGGGCACCAGCTACATTCTGACAATCGAACATGCAAAGGTATAACTTTGATGTTTTATTGATAGTTGATCCCAATCCCTAACGGATACCTCCAAACCAAAGTAAATATTGAAGAGTGTTTGCTTACAACATAAGAGACAATCAGCCAATCACACTGCAGGTCATGTTAAAGGTCAAGATGAAATAAGTGATGTGTGGTTTCTTTGGTCAAAATTCACTGGTTTCTGATAAACACAAACTTAAGTCTCTATGCCGAACTCCCTTAACTGTTTCTGGTGGTTCGAATATGCAGTAGCCTCAAGGGAACCAGGCACCATTTTGGTGTAGAACTATCTCAAACCTTTTGCAGAAATGTGGAAGGGGTTTGACGGATTTTAGTGTCTGGCCAAACACAGAAGTAGTGCTTCATACTAACAGGTTCTTTCAGCTTCCTGTGGACAGAATGTGGAGATTTGACATCAAAGAAAACATTTCTGAATGAAAATGGAGTTACAATGATTGAGATAGCGTAATAAGCTATAGCTAAGCTGTGGGGTAATGATTGGCACGTCCACTTCAGAGCAAGAAGGTTCTGGGTTCGAATTCCGGGCTTGGTGAGAGTGTTTCTGTGTAGACGTTGCATGCTCTTCCCATTCTTGGGTTTTCCCGAGATACTCTGGTGTCCTCTCACAGTCCAAAGACATGTGCATTAGCTTAATTGGCTCATATAGACTACCCCTTAGTGTGAGTGGGAATGGGAATTGTGGGTGTTGGTGAGCCTTCAGCCAGAGCCTCCAGCCTTTCTGTGACCCCAGTTGGATTAAAGCGTTTGGCAATTCAATGAATGAAATAACAATAATCCCAAGAAGTAATATGTAGGCCAATTTTACAAATCCCTCAGGTAGGGAAAATTACTACCGACCTTGACACGGCACCATCATTTCCTAAGGCAGATTTCAATAGAAACTACCAAGGCTCCCTGATTGAGAATCCTCTGGGGTTGATCTCAAATATTGTGGAAAACAAACAAACAAACAAACAAAAAAAAAACATTCTGATAACTCACTCTTTAGAAAAGTGTTAAGAAAAAAAGCATTTCAGAATCTACAACATGCCAAACCATGAGGCGGATCGCCTGCAAGAGCAGAACAACACATCAGGTTCTGGTTCTTTCAGCCAAGAGGAGCGATTCAAGAGGTTCAGAGAAGGCTGGATTTTTATTTATTTATTTATTTATTTATTTTCCCCTTTGGTGTAAGAGTGTTTTTATTGGTGAAACTGTGAAATGTTTGCTTGGAGTTTGGGAGAACACAAATACTTTGACTGATGTTCCTTCGCTCATTCTGACCTGCTACATTCCAGATTAACATGGCATGGAATCCTGTTATGTTATAATCACAATTTTATATATATATATATATATATATATATATATATATATATAGCTGTGATTAGTTAACATGGTTAAAATGGGAATAGTTCCAAATTCCTAAGTAAGGTCACATTTCAGAGTAAATCAGCGGAAGACATATTTCTAATGTATTTGGGTGTTTGAAGGTTGGGGGTCGAGAAGGACGGGAGGATGATCTGTTTTGTGTCTAGACTTTGGCCCAGGCATGCTAATCATATCTCAAAGAGAAATGGCAAATATTTACATTTCAGCTGCCAGGGAGATCTGAGAAATGTCTGTGAATCACAGTCCCTCATTAACTCCAGCTACACAGCAGCAGATGCAGGAAAGGGAAATCTTGTGATTTAGGGTCAATCAGAAATGTCAACTGGCATCGATGAGGTGCACGACTATTAACCCAGAAATCACAAGTTCAAATCTGGTTTAATGCCACAGCCGTCTTCGGCGATGTGTCCATAGGAGGTAAATGGCCAAGCTCTCATGGCAGGGAGGTACAGCATACACTACCTTGCCTGTCACTCATAATGATCGCCGGCCAATCATAGGCGTCTGTGAATTAATTCATATGAGGGTCAGCTAGCACTTTCCTTCCGAATGTGTTAGACTTGCCCCCAAATATGCATGCGAACATCACATGTCACAGAAGGGGCGTGTACATGCGTTCTCCCCTCCCTGGTTGGTGGTGGTTGTGTTAAGGGGATGGCAATACCTAATGTTTGGGAATTGGATACAAATAAATTATGGACAAAATGGAGGGAAAAAAAAAAAAAAAGATGTCATCTGGGTGTGATCTTCTTGCCATCTCTTAAAAAATTGTCGAAATCACCACCCTGTAGAAATGACCCAGTGGAGAACCTCTCAACATGATCCTAAAGAAGCGCAATGGAAGATGCAAAACCTACGTCTTACGGGGGAAATTTATAAGAAATAAGACTTACTATAATTCAGTTCAATTTAGTTTTATTTTTATTGTGCTTTTTACAATCGACATTGTCGCAAAGAATTTAAACATTTTAACATTTCTTCTACAACCCTACACTTCCTTAATGAGCAAGTCTGCAAGACAGTGGCAAGGGAAAACGATCCTCAACTGAAACCTTCAAAGGCATCAGACTGAACAGGGAACCCATCCTCATTGGGTGAAACCTGATAAAATTACAAATGGAAGCAAACGTTCGCTACAGTTTAGCATGTAGTCTGGCTGCCTATATCACAAATATAAGTCCTAAATCATTTTAGCAAGAGTTTATATCACCAGCAGTGAAAGGCCATGTTTACTGTCGCTGAGTGCACATCTAGGTCATCAGCAAGAGCGAGGGGCTTCAAAGGACAGACCATCGGACTCAGACATTCAAAAAGCAGAAGGATCAGGATCACAGGTATCCCAGAAGCAGCATATGTACCTCAGCAGAGAGAAAGAGAGATGGGGGGGAGGGTGTTAATAGCAATATAATTATAAAAGAAGACTAAAAACAGACTATGAGACTAGAACCAACTCCCACTCACCTGAAATACTGTTAGACAACTACAATACAACTAGTAGAACATTTTAAATATTCTTTACTATTGGCAAAAAAGGCCGACCTTACTTTTAAGTAAAATTGGGTACTGACCACTTCATTTACTGAATCCCTTAATCTTTACTAGAGCTTCAGGTTCCCATGAGCCCATTATAGCCAATGTGATGGTGAAGGTGGGGTAAACTTAAAACAGTTCATCAGTCCATCGCATGGCAAACACAGAGTCACTTACATCTAGGGACAATTTGAAACAGCAATTATCTTATGGACAATGCAAGAAAAGCAAAGTACCAGGAGTAAACCCATGCTAGCACAGGGACAGCATGCAAACTCCACACAGAAGCGCCCTCGCTGAGCCTCAGACACAAACTCAGGATGTTCTTATTGTGAGTTGGATGTGCTACCCACTTTGTTACTGTGAATCCAAGATTGCTTTTCATAAAAATCAAAGGAGATCATCAGTTTCAAAAAACAAATTGCCAACAACCATGTATCCAACTCATGGTATAATCTTGTGTGGGTGTGGTGTGGGTTTGGGTGTCTGCACAGTGGAGTGCAGTGACAGCGTGTACACCGAGTCGTCCGGACTGATCACCAGTGCAAGTTTTCCCAAGCCATACCCTAAAAGCTCGGACTGTCTCTACCGAATCAAGCTGGAGAATGGTTTCTCAGTCACTCTGGATTTCGAGGATACCTTTGACATTGAGGATCATCCTGACATCACCTGCCCATATGACCACATCAAGGTGAGTTTAAACTACATATCATTCCCCGGCTCGTGCATCTGAGCCTTATGGCTTTTCCAGCATATTTATCAATGGAAAGCTGTTTCAGTTCGATCTCAGTGGCTTTAGTTCTTAACAGAGAATTATTGGCACCAGAACTGATGGTGCGTTATATACTTGATGACCTCAGTGTCTCAAGACTTGAATTATTCTCAAGAAAAAATGTATATTAAATTGTCTTAAAATATTCCCAGCAACCAAATATTCTTCATTTCTCGTGGCTGTGGATGTTAGATTTTTTTTGTCCAATCAGATTTCAGCTTCTCTCAGGGCCTTCAGCATCAGCAGCGCTGGCTAATGTCACTTAAACTGTATTAGTAAAGGATGGGGCTGTTCTTTTAACCAATCAGATTTCAGGTTCACCTCACAGGGCCAGTTAGAGGGATTACAACAATTGCCGTCAGCATTTGGTGACATGGTGAATATTCTGTAGTGATGTGCACAAAATAGATTGAAGATAGATTTTTTTACCCCACAATGGCTGATGGAGGAGGAGAAATTGACTCGCTGTTGGACCTTGTTCTTTAATATCCATTTTCAATGCAAACTTTTCTGGAAAGGCTAGACAAGGTAAGTGGAAAGGTAGAAAGGAAAGGTGAAGGAGGTAAAGTTTACACTTATTACAATTGACCAGGCGTCTATTCACCAGCAACTTCCCCAGGAAATACTGATGAAACTTCTGTAATGTTCAGAGTTACTATCAGAAATGTATGAAATGCCTCTCTCTCTCTCTCTCTCTCTCTCTCTCTCTCTCTCTCTCTCTCCCGCTCCCTCCCTCCCTCCCTCTTTCTCTCTGTGCAGTGCCACGCCTTGTTCTATTGTGTTTGAATATTATTCGTGGTTTGTATAACTGTGGTGTGATAGTGGTGATATTTAAGTGGATTAATTCAGTGAAGTCCCACTGAAGGCCCAGGTACCAAATGTATGGCCTACCACAGGATTTCAGAATCAGTGCTGCTCACTATCTGTGAGTTTTGTCCACCAGTTCAATTCAGACGGGAAGGATAATTTAAAAATGATGTACCATTTCAGCAACATCAACCAAAATTCCTTTTGTGTACGCTACACAGAAGCATCAGCAAAAGCTACACTAAAACGGCATATTTATGGTTTCATTTGTAAAATTCTAACCGCTCTGCGAGCTTGTGTGAGCAGGTGTAGCACTTGTAAAATCATTCCTTTAACTCTTTAAGTGTATCAGCGTATACAGTGTGAAAATAAACTAAGAAAAGTTCATCAGTTCAGTTCATTTTCTGTAACCGCTTCATCCTAATTAGGGTCGCGGGGAGGCTGGTGCCCATCCCAGCCAACTCAGGGCGAGGGCAGAGTACACCCTGGACAGCTCGCCAGGCCATCACAGGGCGGAAACATGCTGACGGCTTTGCAGCCTACTCTTGTCGAAAGTCAGCAATGGTTCTTTTACATGCCTCACACAATAGACAGTGAGAGACATGGCCGGCCTTTGATAACCCAGTTAGCTGCACTTGGGGGCGGGGGGGCGGTGACAACCTTGTGGAGAGTGGGACTCGAACCCCCAACCTTTGGATCAGCGATCTGGTGCCTTATACCACTAGACCACCACTGCCCCACTAAGAAAAGTAAACAAACTAAAATAATATTTTTATAGTTTACATCTGCATATTTTATCCATGACAGAGGCGGGTCAGGTGAGTGTAATGCTTCAAGCCTGGCTTTTTCATCTTAATTATTCAGACTGCAGTATATTCTACATTGAAACTTGAGTCAACAGTACTGTGTATATGTTTCATACTATATACTATACTATACTAAACATAAACACAATCAAAAGCAAACGTAGAAATTTATGTTTAATTTTTCCTTTGCAAAGCGTGATCATGATGAAACTTTCTGCTCCAAGTGACTCTGATAAACTGAGAGCATATGTCATTTTCATCCAAGCATTATCTACTCGGAATAATGACTTAGTATTGTATGAACCAATCAGAACCATTTCTGTGTACAGATAGTCCTCGCTTTACGTTTTTTCGATTTTTACGTTCAAACTGACTTTAAAAAAAAAAAAAATTGTATATATATATATATATTTGTAAGTCAAATTTTGAGTTTAGCGCGCTTTCCATAGTATGAGACGTTCAAATGCTACTTACGCATGACGCTGCATCCATTGTTTACATGGCGCTGCGTTCATTGTTCATTGTTTACAAATGATAGACTGAATGTGCCCTGCTTCTTCCCAGTTCACAGCGTGTTACCCTTGTGTTAAGATGTTGTCTCTGTGATCTTTGTGTTTACACTGTTTTGCGTATTTGTAACCCTAAGCAAATATGACTGGTAAGAAGCGTAAGCCTACTAGTGATGGTGGTAATCAGAATCAGTGGTAATAAGTGAATTTGATTAAAATTTATTTATTTGAAATTATTTTGCTTGAATTTAATTTATTTGAAATTAATGTTGATATTATTTTACAATGTTCTGTTTATAATAATTAATGCAGCTGTGAGCGAGGGGCACAAGCCAGTGTCTCTCCCTCATGCCGGTCCCAAGCCCGGATAAATGCAGAGGGTTGTGTCAGGAAGGGCATCTGGCGTAAAACAAATGCCAAATAAAACATGCGAGTCATATCAAGAATCATATTCATACCGGATCGGTCGAGGCCCGGGTTAACAATGACCGCCATCAGTGCTGTTAACCAACAGGGTGCTGGTGGAAATTGGACTACTGTTGGTCGAAGGTGTCCAAGAAGGAGAGGCGGGAGGCGTGTCTGTAGGCAGAGAGAGAAGAGGAAAGGCAGGAGTCTAGAACTGAAAGTAGGGACTTTGAATGTTGGAACTATGACAGAAAAAGGTAGAGAGCTGGCTGACATGATGCAGAGGAGGAAGGTGGACATACTGTGTGTTCAGGAGACCAGGTGGAAAGGTAGCAAGGCTAGAAGCATAGGAGCAGGGTTTAAGCTGTCTTTTCATGGTGTGGATGGGAAGAGAAATGGAGTAGGAGTCATCTTGAAGGAGGAGTTTGTCAGGAATGTTCTAGAAGTGAAAAGGGTGTCAGACAGAGTGATGAGTCTCAAGTTAGAAATTGAAGGCATGATGTTCAATGTTGTTAGTGTTTATGCCCCACAGGCAGGATGTGAGCTAGAAGAGAAGGACAGATTCTGGAGTGAGTTAGATGAAGTGATGCAGAATACCCCCAAAGATGAAAGAGTGGTCATTGGGGCAGACTTCAGTGGACATGTTGGTGCAGAAACCAGAGGGGACGAGAACGTGATGGGCAGGTTTGGTATCCAGGACAGGAACGCAGAAGGACAGATGTTGGTAGATTTTGCAAAAAGGATGGAAATGGCTGTGGTAAATACTTTCTTCCAGAAGAGAGCGGAGCATAGAGTGACTTATTAAAATGGAGGTAGGAGCACACAGGTAGACTCCATCTTGTGCAGGCAATGTAATTTGAAGGAAGTCAGTGACTGCAAAGTAGTAGCGGGTGAGAGTGTTGCCAAACAGCATAGGATGGTGGTGTGCAGGATGATGCTGATGGTGAGGAAGCTGAAGAAGGCAAAGGCAGAGCAGAAGACAAAGTGGTGGAAGATGAAAAAGGAGGAGTGTTGTGTTGTCTTCAAGGAGGAGTTGAAACAGGCTTTTGGTGGTCAGGAAGTGTTTCCAGATGACTGGACAACTACAGCTAATGTGATCAGGGAGACAGGTAGGAGAATACTTGGTGTGTCATCTGGAAGGAGAGGAGATAAGGAAACTTGGTGGTGGAATGAGGAAGTGCAGGAGTGTGTACAAAAGAAGATGTTAGCTAAGAAGTGGGACATGGAGAGGACCTAAGAGAGTAAACAGGAGTACAGGGAGACACAGCGTAAGGCAAAGGTAGCAGTGTCAAAGGCCAAACAGAGGGCGTATGATGACTTGTATGCTCGGTTGTAAATGCTCGAAAGTAAAGAGGGAGAAAACTGTGACTGTTGAGGACCAGGAAGTAGCAAAGATTAGTAAGGGTGAAGTGAGGAGGGCATTGAAGAGGATGAAGAATGGAAAGGCAGTTGGCCCTGATGACATACCGGTGGAGGTATGGAAGTGTCTAGGAGAGGAAGCAGTAGATTTCCTGACAAGAAAATTCAACAAGGTCTTAGAGAGTGAGAGGATGCCAGAGGAATGGAGGAGAAGTGTGCTGGTGCCCATTTTTAAGAACAAGGGAGACGTGCAGAGTTGTGGCAACTACAGAGGGATAACGTTGATGAGCCATACGATAAAGTTATGGGAAAGAATAGTGGAAGCAAGACTAAGGGCAGAGGTCAGCATTTGTGAACAACAGTTTGGTTTCATGCCAAGAAAGAGCACCACAGATGCAGTGTTTGCCTTGAGGATGTTAATAGAGAAGTACAGAGAAGGTCAGAAGGAGCTGCATTGTGCCTTTGTGGATCTGGAGAAAGCATATGACAGGGTGCCAAGAGAAGAACTGTGGTATTGCATGAGGAAGTCTGGAGTGGCAGATAAGTATGTTAGAGTGGTTCAGGACATGTATGAGAGATGTAAGACAGTTGTGAGGTGTGCTGTCGGTGTGACAGAAAAGTTCAAGGTGGAGGTGGGACTGCATCAAGGGTCAACTCTGAGCCCCTTCTTGTTTGCTATGGTGATGGACAGGCTGACAGACGAAGTTAGGCAAGAATGTCCATGGACTATGTTGTTTGCAGATGACATTGTGATCTGCAGTGAGAGCAGAGAACAAGTGCAGGAAAACCTAGAGAGGTGGAGGTATGCCCTGGAAAGGAGGCGAATGAAGGTTAGCCTCAGTAGGACAGAATACATGTGTCTGAATTTCAAGGACCCAACAGGAACGGTGAGGTTACAAGGAGCAGAGATAAGGAAGGTGGAGGATTTTAAGTACTTAGGCTCAACAATCCAGAGCAACGGAGAGTGTGGAAAAGAGGTGAAGAAGCGTGTGCAGGCAGGTTGGAATGGTTGGAGAAAAGTGTCCGGTGTGATGTGTGATAGGAAGGTTTCAGCAAAAATGAAAGGGAAAGTGTACAAGACGGTGTTGAGGCCAGCGATGTATGGTTTAGAAACAGTGGCCCTGGGGAAAAGACAGGAGGCCGAGCTGAAGGTAGCAGAGATTAAAATGTTGAGGTTCTTTTTGGGAGTAACGAGGATGGATAGGATCAGGAATGAGCACATCAGAGGGACAGCACATGTAAGACGTTTTCGAGACAAAGTCAAAGAGGCTAGATTGAGATGGCTTGAACATGTACAGAGGAGGGATAGTGAGTATATTGGTAGTAGGATGTTGAGGTTGGAACTACCAGGGAGAAGGCCTAGAGGAAGACCAAACAGACAATTCATGGATGTGGTGAAGAAGGACATGAAGGCAGTTGGTGTAAGAGAAAAAGATGCAGAGGATCGGGTGAGATGGAGGCAGATGATTCGCTGTGGTGACCCCTGAAGGGAAAAGCTGAAAGGACAAGAAGAAGATGTTTATAATAATTGATTTATGGGTGTTTTATGAGATATGGTCATGGTATCTATGGATGTATAGTACAGTATGAACGGTCATACGTCACTGGAATGTACAGGAACAACTTAGGTTTTTTTTTCACCTTACGTTCGGCCGTTCGAAACGTGACTAAAGCATAAGTTTGGGAGCATCTGTAGTGTACACTATAAGTCATTGTTTATTGCTTTTGATGACATTGGTCATTCATCTTTGGACAATATGATATTGATGATGGCATTCTCTGTTTGACAGATTCACGCAGGAAGGAGAATGTTTGGCCCATTCTGTGGAGACAAATCACCTGGCAGGATCAAGACAGGAAGTAATATTGTGAGCATCTTGTTTCACAGTGATAACTCAGGAGAGAACTTGGGCTGGAAGCTCACCTACACGTCTATAGGTAACAATACTGGGCTGGATAGATGAAGAGAAAAATAAATTTTATGCTGTGAAATTACATTCCTGTTTGGTTTCTTTTGTAGGAAGTGAGTGTGCAGTCCCTATGCTGCCACCGCATGGTCATTTTCAGCCACTACAACCAAAGTATATTTTTAAGGATCACATCATGGTGACCTGTGACCTTGGCTACTCATTGCACAAGGTGATGGTACACAATGTCATATCGTGTAATGGTGGCACAGGAGGGCTGAGCCCCTGGGTTGTCTCATCCTAAAGAGATCGATGCATTGATTTCACGCTTTAGTCTCGCAATCATTTATTCACTGAATGTTACAGAGCTTAATCCTGTTGGGATTAGCACCAGAATTAGTAAATGCTTCACAAACAACAAGCTGTATTTATCTAAACCTGGGTTCACGCTGGTGCACAATGTTACCATCTCCATGATTTATGAGCATGCTTGCAACATGACTGGAACGCAGGGTGCATCCAATCGAAAAATAAATCATTATAACAATAACAGTTTTGCCACAATCAGTGCAATCATCACTAACCCAGCAAGTTCCCTCAAGATCATCATAATTTGCTCACACAGGGGCCCCCACCCTGCCCCCCCAACTCATCACGATTCTCTCAAATCGTGGAAATTGTGGACATCGTACTCTGGTGTAAACCCAGAGTAAATACACACAACTACAGATAGACCTTTGCTCCTTTTCTGACCGTTTCTCAGGATGGAGAGGAGTTTGAACATTACCAGATAGAATGCCAGGCAGATGGAGATTGGAGCAGTCGTGTTCCTCTCTGCAAAAGTAAGCAATTATTATTATTATTATTATTATTATTATTATTATTATTATTATTATTATTATTTATGTATGCATGCATTGGTTTATTTATTGGTCTGCTGTTTCCATGAACAAGCATGTATACATTAAAACAGTACATGAGACATGAACTTGGCCTTCACGGTTCCACTTAACATCCCAAACTGAAACAGCAGCCACCAAAAACACGTTGCTGTCTTCTTGTAGACTTGTCCTGCTTTGCATGCATCTAATATATTATTTGTAAGGAAGTCATGTTCAGTCTTTCATAATTGGTTAAAAGGCCACTCGAGTTTCAGGTTACAGGATATGGCCTAGATCTGGATATAGCCGTAGAGTAGCTAATCAGAGCATGCCATTGCATTGTCATTCATTTATTCAATTTCTAAGCTGCTTTAATCATAGTTAGGGTCATGTGGAGGCTGGCGGCATCTCAGAATTTTCTATATAATTTATGGAAATCTTTAATTTAACCCATTCCCTGTGAGAAAAGGGATCTTCGATTTTTATTGAATTAACATAAGTTAGTTATAGGGATATAACACCGGGGCAGTGGTGGTCTAGTGGTATAGGGCACTGGATCACTGATCCAAAGGTTGGGGGTTCGAGTCCCACTGTCCACAGGGTTGTCACTGTCCCCCCCAGTGCGGCTAACTGGTTTATCAAAGGCGGGCCATGTCTCTCACTGTCTATGGTGGGAGGCATGTAAAAGAACCATTGCTGACATTCGTAAAGAGTAGGCTGCAAAGTCGTCAGCGTGTTTCTGTCCCTTGCTAAAGGGTTGTGACAGGAAGGGCATCCGACGTAAAAAACCTCTGCCAAAATCAAGTGTGCGAATCAAGATGATTTGCTGTGGCGACTCCCGAGTAAAAGGGAAAAAGCCGAAAGGAAGACAGTTATAGGGATATAACCTAACCAGGTTTGAAGAGAATTTTTAAAATTCCATTTAAATACAGTGATACCTCACCTTACGATAGTCTTAGCAAATGAAAAATCCATGTTACGAAAAACATTTTCCAAAAGTTTTTTGTGTCTGTATACGAAACAAGTTCTCCTTACGAAACATGCCAAACGTGCCATTCAAACATTCAGACGCACTATTCAAGCATTGAAACAATGCACGAGCTGCTCTCGCATTGACTATCTTTCAACATCCCGCCCCGCTGGCCTCCCATTGGCTAGGAGGGATGATGCAGCTCCCTCCCATTGGCTATCTCCCAACATCCCGCCCGCGGGCTTCCCATAGGCTAGGAGGGATGATGCAGACCCCTCCCATTGGCTATTATGGAGCTGCATCTTCTATAATGCTTTTCATATAAAGGACAGAGTTACTGTTCTTTCATGGGTTTTTCGAGTGTGCTCATTGAAACTTTCTTTTTTGACTCAGGCTTTTAACCTTGCATAAACATTTGTAAGATTATAACTCTGCTAAGAAGACATGGTCAACACACGCATGGACACACACACACACACACACACCCTCACACACACACACACACACACGCACGCATGTGATTTCCGGTGTGAGTGAAAAGAAGAAGTGGGCTCGTGGCATACGGTTGAGTGATATCGCAAAGGAATATGGCCAAACCTGTCTACCATCGGTACGATATTGAAGCAGAAAGAGGTCTTAAAAGGTATACTTTTATAATTTTTAAAGGGTTTAGGGGTAGTATCGGAGGCCTTGGAATGAATCACACGTTTTACATGTAAAATGTGCTTCGATTTACAAAAAATCCAGGTTAAGAAAAAGGCGCTCGAACAGATTAATTTCGTAAGGTGAGGTACCACTGTATAAAGATACTGGCTGGTACCATCTGGTGCCACTAGGAGACAATGGGAAAGAGGATGTAAATATAAGACATATCCGTTCTTCACCACGCATTTGCATGTGCATAAAACTAATACATATGAATATGTTTACCTGAGTAGACCTTTCATGGCTTTGTTTGTATGTTTGTAGAATGCATTTAAACATGCAGTACAGTTTATGCAGTTGAGTTTAATTCAATACAACCTTACGGAATGTACAAAACTCTGCTGTACTTTTATCAAAGCGACTCAGTGTGCTCTGCTGTTAACCATCTCTTTTTCCTTCCTCCTTCTCCTTTCTCTCATTCTGCTTATCTTCATTTCCCTCCACTGTGAAAGCAGAGAAGGAATCACAACGGAGATACTAGTCTGTAGTTTTCAACAATATTTTTATTGTTGTTGTTTGTTTGTTTGTTTTTTCAGAGTACATTTGTAAAACAGTAAATTTGAAAGTTGAACCTGTGTTGAATCTCGTCTGTTATTTAATGTGCACACAACCTGCAAGATGATCGAATGCAGTAAATACTATCGCCGCGTTTGTACCCGAGGGGTTTTAGCAGTGTAGAGAAGCTTCAGTCAGAGGTAATCTTCATGCAGGGAGCGTTGCTTGTCTTCAGAATTCCACTTGCGCTTTCGGCGTGCAGTAAAATTTGATTAAGCAGACTGTGTGCGGTGTTTTTAACATCTATGCTATGAAATAAGACTCACTGAAAACAAACACCAAAGAATATGCTCTGAATACGGAAGCATGGATCTCGCTCTGCTCAGTACAGCGAACACACCGCCAGTTCAGTCGAGCTCGAACATCCTGCTTTAAACACACAGACCAACTAGAAATAGCTCAGACTTCCTTTAAACGGAGATACGGCCGCCTGTAAACTGAGGAACTTGGACAGAAGCTACATCTGAAGAAACGGACGCAGAAGAAGTAAGTGTGGTTGTGCTTGACTTTGATTCTGTTCATCAATTAACTTTAAAAATAAAGCCAATCAAAAATTCCCAGCAGTAATCATCTTATGAATAATTGAAGCAGGATGTGCCAATCCAAATGAGATTTTAATTTTTGAATATAATGATCCGAATTGGGCGGCTCGGTGGCGTGGTGGTGAGCACGTCCATCTCGTAGCAAGAGGGTCCTGGGTTCGATTCCCTGCTCGGGTGTTTCTGTGTGGAGTTTACATGTTTCCCCAGTGGCTGTGTGGGTTTCCTCCGGGTACTCGGGATTCCTTCCACAGTCCAAAAACATGTGACTGTTCCAAGTCACCCCGAGGTATGAGAGAAAGTGTGAATGGTTGTGAAGTATTGGCCCTCTGATGGCCTGGCGAGCTGTCTAGAGTGTACCCTGCCCTCACCGGTAGTCTGCTGAGATGGGCGCAAGCTTCCCCGCAACCCTAATTTGGATTAATCTGTTCAGAAAATGCATGATTGATCTGTATTCTTCTTTAATCTGAATCATTGATTCCTTCAATCTTTCATCTGGATGTCATCTTAAAAAAATATATTTTATTCTATATTTTATATTTATACTCATTATATAATACTTTCATCATATAACGTTTCTCAAAGAAACAAATACTGGTCAATTTCTCTTTCTCTCATACTCACTCACTCTCACTATCATGCACGCCCCCCACCCCCCCGCCCATCAAACACACACACACACACACACACACATACTCTCTCTCTCTCTCTCTCTCTCTCTCTCTCTCACACACACACACATTACATATACATACACACACTCTACCTCTCTCACTCTCTCACTCTCACTTTTTCTCTCTCTTCCTCTCTGTCTCTCTCTCACACACACAAACTCTCTCTCTCACACACACACACACACACATACATTACACATACATACACACACTCTACCTCTCTCACTCTCATGTTCTCTCTCTCTCTCTCTATCTCTCTCTCACCTTACACATACATACTCTGTCTCTCACACACACACTCTCTTTCTCTCTTTCTCTCGCTCTCTGTCTCTCTCTCTCTAGTGATTGATTGTGGTCCTGTGGATGGATCTCTCGGTGACGTGGCATATGGGAACTCTACTAACAGTACCACCTTTGGGTCGTCAATCCTGTACAGCTGTCAGAACTCTCCTGGAAACCCAAGTTCAGCACTCACCTCTTCTCACTCAGATGATCATCAGGTGCTTGAAGCACTAGTTTTACACGGACCTTTTGTTTATTGTGTCACACAGGTAGATACTCCTGTGATTGGAGAGGTGTGTGGGTGAGTGAGGATGGAGCTGCATTACCATCATGCCTACCAGGTGAATGTTTTCTGTTTATTGATGTGTGTTTCTTGTCGGTAAACGTGGGGTATATATAGCCTAGGATTGCCAACTTATACACATGTATCCGTATCCATACAGAAAATCACACACAATACGGTAATAAGATTCATTCAGACATTAATATGAATCTCAAACTTTCAGGAAAATACGTTCCTTTCTATTTTATTTGACAATATTTTATCAATAGTTTTGATGAATCGCATCAAATTCAATCCGTGTTTGCATGTTTCCTTCCTGGCAAAGCCAAGTCTTGCGATAATTGGATGTTCTGTCAGTATTTTGTATGAACTCTAAGTTATTGGACTAAAAGAAACTTTCTGTGTGGTGTACCAGATCTGGATAATGCCACACAATCGGACTCTGAACTCCAAGGGGCCATAACAACAGAGAAATCTCCAGCAGGTGAGCGAAAACTGATATAAAAGAAAACAGTGCTGTTCCTTCAGTCGGATTCATGCATTTACATGGATTTGACTTGTTTGACAGCATGCGGCGAGGAGTCACGCCCCTTTCCGAAACATCAAAAGCGGATTGTTGGTGGACACGCAGCATTTCCTGGTCTTTTCCCCTGGCAGGTCCTTTTGTCCGTGAAGGATACATCCCGGGTTCCTACAAGTCGCTGGTTTGGTAGTGGTGCTCTCCTGTCCCCATCATGGGTACTCACAGCTGCACACCTACTCCGCAGGCCACTCAGGGACCTGTCGGTTGTTTCTGTAGCTCCTGCACAAGTTCAAGTCACACTGGGGCTCACAGACATCCGGGATAAAGAGCTAGCTATCAACCGCTCTGTCGAGATGCTTATCCTCCATCCGGAATTCGACCCAAGCAACTTCAACAATGACATCGCTCTGGTCCGACTCAGCCAAGAGGTGGTACTGAATGAGCTGGTGAGGCCTGTTTGCTTGCCCCAACCATGGGTCAAAGGTCAAGCTCATACCATTTTGCCGAACACGCTCGGTGTGGTTGCAGGTTGGGGGATCAACATGATTAACACCTCGGCCTTGTACAGTGAGGTGACGTCTGATCTCGGCGTCGTCTCTGAAGTGCTGCAGTACGTGAAATTACCGGTTGTGGCGCAGGAGGAGTGCAAAGCCAGCTACACCTCACGTTCTGCGAGTTACAACATTACTGAGAACATGTTCTGTGCTGGGTTCTATGAAGGAGGACGGGATACGTGTTTAGGGGACAGCGGAGGAGGATTTGTGATCAAGGATCCTCACAGTGAAAGATGGGTAGTGCAGGGTCTTGTGTCCTGGGGAGGGCCAGAGGGATGCGGTAGTCAGCAGGTGTATGGGGTTTACACCCGGGTGGCAAACTACGCAAACTGGCTGCACAAAACCATGGACACTGAATGCCAGTGGTGACGGATTCAGATGCGATTTTTATCTTTCTGGATCTTTCTATGTTAATGTTTCTCTTTCCACATATTTCCTCATTGCTGTGTGTTTCTTTTTACAGCTTTTCTATTATAAAGTACACTGTTTTTATTTGAATTATTTATGACTAATCTACCATCTGTAACTATGCACTGTTTGAATGTGGATCAGTTTACATGTAAATCAGTTTCATTTGCATGCATTTAATCAAAGTTATAATAAATCTGGAGGAGGGTTTAAATGGAAAAGTGATTTTATTTATTTATTTTTTTAACAGCCATGTAAAGCAGAAAGTGACCGATTATAATGGCGCCGTGTTTATAAACACAAGTTGATCATACGATTTTAAGAAATGCAAGTCACTGAGTCCTGGTTTTCGAACCCCGACCTTACATGAAAAACTGACTGAAGTGACATCAAGTCAATATTAAAACATATTCACTCTGGTTAATAAAATGCAAACACGAGCACCACCTGAAAAAATTGCACAGTTGAACAATGTAAATTATATTACGTGTAAAATATTAGAATTGTGTGTGTGTGTGTGTGTGTGTGTGGGGGGGGGGGGGGGGGGTAAAGGGGTTATTTTCACATAATAGAGGCAATAATGATGAAGACATGTCCTTTTGACTGAGTCTAAAATAAAGTGGACATGAGGCATGTTTTTGTCCTCAGATTATTGCTGCCCCTTCTCTCAACAACTGACAGGAAAAAGAAAAATGAGCCATTTTATAAAATGAAAAATCAGCCAGTGGTCCCCACCTGACCCCTCAGATTCTTCCAATTTTTTAAACTCTTAAAGTGTATTATACAGGGTAGTGGTGGCCTGGTGGTAAAAGGTGCCGGATTGCTGATCCTAAGGTCGGGGGTTCAAGCCCCACTCCCAATGGGTTGTCACTGTCCCCCCAGTGCAGTAACTGGGTTATCAATGGCCGGCCATGTCTCTCACTGTCTACGGTGTGAAGTTCATGTAAAAGAAGCATTGCTGACATTTGACAAGAGTACTACATAGCCATCAGCATGTTTCTGCTCTGCAATGGCCTAGCGAGCCATCCAGGTGTACGCCGTTCTTACCCGGAGTCGCCTGAGATGGGCACCAGCCTCCCAGCAACCCTAATTAGGATTAGACGGTTACAGAAAATGAAAGATGATGAAAATCTATTATATGTGATGAAAAAATCCAAAATTTCAAGTCGTAATTGTAAGTACAGGGATCCCTCGTTACTTCGTGCTTTAATTTATGCGGCTCCCGTGCATCGCATTCTTTTTTTTTTTTTTTTTTTTTAATATTCATCGAAATAAAAAATAAGGAAATTAAGGAGAAAAATGGAAAAGGTTAAGGAAAATGCCACAAAACAAAGCTAATTATGCAAAAAAAAAAAAAAAAAAAAAAGAAAAGAAAAAACCCTAAACAAACACAGAACAAAAACAACCCAATATCTTCCAGCAAAATTACATTTTTGTGAGGTGCGCATCTGTGTGTGTCTTTACATGTGTATTTATATTTTATTTACATCTTATGCATTATTTTTTAATGTTTGATTGTTATTATAAGCATTTACAGACACTCTCCGACTTAAGTTCATCCATTTTACGTTTTTTTTTTCAATTTTACATTTTTTTAAGTCACATTTTGAGTTTAGACGCACTACATAGTATGATGACGTAATGATGCTGCATCCATTGTTTACAAATGAGACTGAATATGCCCCTCCTTCTTCCCAGTTCATTTATATATATATATATATATATATATAAAGTTATATAGCGTGTTACTCTTGTCTTAAAATGTCGTCTCTGTGATCTTTGTGTTTGGGCTTTAAATATTTTGACAATTTTTTGAGTGTTGAATAACAAAACATACAGCTGAAATTTTTAGAATCATTTCACAGGCATCTGTAGTTCCAGAAAATGTGAAAAATTTACTTAAATATTTCTAAAATTTCTTTCTGGCACAAATCACACAAAAACTAATCATCATATTCATTAGGAATTTTATGTGCTATAGCTGGGTTACCTCGTGAATGTATCCTTGTAAAATTAGCAGCTGAAAATCAAAATATCTGTCTGACCTTAAGGTTGTTAGGACAGTATTAGGATATATGATCGGACAGGAGAGGGATAAGCAGTATCACAATATTAAAAGCACAGTGAAAGTTCAGGATTTTCCATGAATTTTGACGCTAATCACATCTATCTTTCTGCAATAAATGTTCAAACGAAATATGCATGTCTATTGTCTCATATGTTAGCCATATGATAGAATGTTTACCGTATTTTCCGGATTATAAGATGCACTTTTTTATATATTTTGGCTGAAGGTGTGACTCATACTCCAGAGCAATTTATATGTGAAATTATTAAATATAATTATGTTTGTCATAATAACAAGACATAATTTCACGTTTGTTATTCTTAAACTCACAACCACAAGAGGGCATTGTAAGCTTGGGTACCAGTACCTGGTCATCCACCACTGAAGAAATGTCCCCAAAAAGAAAATCCTATTCTGTGGATTATATGCTGCAAGTAGTGAAATATGCAGCAGAAAATGGTAATCAAGCAACAAAAAGAGAGTTTGGAGTGAACAAGAAACTTGTGAAGAACTGAAGAAAAGCGGAGATTACTATTACTGCAATGAAGGGGAAAAAAAAAGTTAATCACGGGCTAAAAACTAAATGGCCGATGCTAGAAGAATGAGCTTGCACATGGGGGGTTGAGGAACGTGCTGCAGAAGGAGGGGCTTGTCAACAGTACAATTGCATCTCCACGTCCAAGTAGTGAAATCATTACATATAATTCTGTTCATCATAATAATAACGAACATAATTTCACATGTTTATTTTTACACTCACAACCACAAAAAGGCAACAAGAGGGCTGAAATGCAGAGATTATTATTACTGCAATGAAGAAAACAAACAAACAAAAAAGCTAATCATGGACGGAAAGCTAATCCCGGGCTGAAAGCTAGATGGTCACAGCGAGAGGAATGAGTTTACACATGGGGATTTGAGCAACGTGCCTCAGGGAGGGGCTTCCCAAGAGTGCAGTCCACATCCAGGTAATTGTCAAGGAGATGAATAGAAATTACTTTGCGTGAGGACCTTATTGGTGTTACTGCTTCATGCAACGCAACCCCCTCTCTATCAGTGCGACAACCACAACGTCACAAAAACTGCCCGCAGATTTCCAAGCCAAAGTAGACAGTTTCCATGAGTTTGCGACTTATATATGTTTTCCTCTTCTTTATTATGCATTTTTTTGCCAATGCGACTAGTACTCCGGAGCGACGTATAGTCTGGAAAATACGGTAGTGATTATAGAACAATGGAGCAATAAATACATCAGTATCAATGAATAATAAGTGTGCTCATGTATAACGTTGTTGTTAAAGTGTAGGATATTGTTTTGTTGTAATACCCACATGTTACCACATCGGAACTTTATAACCACAATGTTCTGGGGTAAACATCTACATTACCAGCACCAGCAGCTTTTATATTTAGGGTTGTTCGTCATACACTGTCAGATATACCATGCAGATTTACACTTGGGCAACATCAGGAAAGGAAAGTGTTATATGTGGTACATGGTACACATTTAATAAGTTTGGGGTAGAATCCATCAGAAACAGTTGGACAGCACATTTCTGATGAATGATTCAGCACGATTTTGCAAGAATACATATTTGTCAAGGTAAAGTTTCTTGTGGTGAAGACATACAGTCATACGTGAGGCTTCAGCTGTGTCCATTAGTGTACATCCTGCAAAAGCATGTCCGTTTCCTCTCGAGATAATTCAGATATTTTCAGATTTTCACTCCTACAATATGTTTTTTGTGATATTCATCAGAAATGAGCTGTCCAACTGTAGGTGATGCAAGTTTTCTGCCCATATATAGTATATAAAAATATGTAAAATGTACTATAAGTGTGTAAAAAAAAAATCTGAAAAATCTGAGGTGGTCAGGTGGGGCACTTTCTGAAAATTGGTTGAATTTATATAGACTGATCCATAAATAAGTATCAAACACACATGGTATACTTCACAAGGTCTTCCAGGAGCAAATGGAGTTCATGCATTTGTTCAGAATCTGCTGATTGGAATGAATGAAAAAGGTGAAAGTCAAAACCCTGGTGTCTGGGAGCTGAGCAAGGAATCATGGGAAGTGTGGGGTGTTTTGAGGTAAAAGCAGTTGATCGTGATTCTATAAAACTGGTGCAAGAGTTACAAGTGTGATCTGTGAACAAAAGCTACTTGAAAAAAACCTAGCCATCAGTGATGTAGTGGTTAATTCATCCGCTTCACAGCAGGGGCGTCCCAGTTTCAGGAGGGCGTTTCTGTGTGGAGTTTGCAGGTTTTCCTAAATCCTGTGTGCAGGTTTCTTCTGGGTATTTCACTTTCCCCTCACAGTTTAAAGACATAGACATCAGACTATTCCAAATTGCCCCTAGGTGTGAGTATAAATGGTTGCGTATGCTGGCCCTGCGATAGACGGGCACCAGTGCCACAGCAGCTTGGCGAATGAATCGAGGTATGAATACTAGCAAAATACAGGTAATCCTTTTTGTTGATTAAACAACACCAATATGACACAATTACTGATATTAATACATTTTTGTTTGTTTTCAAAAGAATAGAACATAAATTAACCTGAGAGATGCACCATATCTTTTATAACACCAGATGTCACTCGTGCACTCTGTGGAAAGGCATCAGATGATCAGTGTTTTGTTTTTGTTTTGTTTGATTGTTTCTGTGATACTGTGATGACATAAATAAATCAATAAAAACTTTATCTTTGTGTGTAATGGGTGCTGTGATACAGGGGATATGGCATAGTTAACGTGTTTGGTGGAAAAAGAAAAAGAGGTGGAGTCATGTTTAAATGAAAAAAGAAAAAAAGGCAGCTGCACATTCATTCATTCATTCATTCATTCATTTTAATCTTAAATAGGGTCGCGAGAAGGCTGGCGCCCATCTTGGCCAACTCTTGTCGAGGACAGAGTAAACCGTGGACAGTTCGCCAGGTCATCGCGGGGCAGAAACACATTGACAGCACTTTACGAAAGACACCGATGGTTCTTTTGCATGAATCTTCTCCCACAGACAGTGAGAGACATGGCCGGCCTTTGATGACCCAGTTAGCTGCACTGGGGGGACAGCAGTGATAACCTGGTGAGAGTGGGGCTTGAATCCCTGACCTTGGGATCAGTAATTGAGCACTATACCACAGGCCCACCACTGCCGCTATCACAGGGGCTCAGTGGACATGATAAACAGCGTATCGCCAAGCAGAGAGATATCGGAGTTGTCATCTCAGCCAAGAGCTTTGTGTGTGACATATACATTAGATCAACTGGTTCCTCTCACTCGGGTGTGAATGTGAGTGTGAATGGTTGTCTGTGTTCATACTGTTTACCTGTCCAGGCTGAAACTCCATCCTGTCTTACTTGAAGTCGGCTGTGATTGGCTCCAATGTAATGAAACTCAATTTTTAAAATAAATGTCTGTCTGCTTTAAAACATTGAAAACAACATCTGCACTCAGGAACATGCAGTGCGCTGTCATTTATCCTGATGATATGTTGTTGATGATGTGAAGCTGTATCATGTGAATAGATGACCTAATGCTAACAGCATGTTCTTGTGTATAGAAGTTGTTTTCATTGTTTTAAAGCGACAGACATTTTAACGTTTACACCAAAACCTGACTGAGTTTTGTGGTAGTCTGACGATTAGATGGCGTTCTTTTTAATGTCTGGAAATTTACCCCCCACCCCACTGGGTGTGGGGAAATTATTCTGTTTATTTACAGCTAAAATGCTTATAGGATTTTGTTATGTCAATATTTGAACAGTCTTGATGACACTTTCTTTTGTTTTGTTTTCAGTCGTATCTGATGAGGTGTTAACATTATAATTTTGTTTTAAAGCTTTTCTGTCACATTAAATGTCTTTGGACATCCTGAGACTTGTTAAGTGGAATCCACAACATCTGACTTGAGAATCACTTCACGGTGAAAGAAAATCTCGTGGCGAGCTCTGGTTGCCTAGGTAACCCCCTCATAATGTTTCTGTGTGCAGCAATAAAGCACATGGCAGTAATGAGCTGCACTTCCATTTTGATGTAGCAGAGTCATATGATGTGTGTTGATCGGTTTCATATGGAAAATAGTTTGGGATATTCAGTGTTTGGCACCATCTGCCAATCAACCAGTGGTGGGCTGTGCATTTCGTACCTAGGCCTTCAGTGGGACTTACTGGTTGTAATCCACCTCGTAATATCAACACCATCATGTCACAATTATACAAACCATCGAGAAGATACAAAAACACAATATAACAAGGTGTGGCTTTGCAGAGAAGGGGGGGGGGGGGGGGCGCTGGGGGTGAATACCATTATTACAAAATAAGGAAAACCCACTCAAGCCTTTATCTTCAAATACATCATTGATACATACCACTCATAAGCACTGGTCTGGAAGCGGTGATCAAACCATTACTATGGCTGAGACAAGCTCACTAGTTTCGGGGTTGGCCGACCTCTCCTAATGATATTTAGCTTTTCTGAAAAAGTCCACCTTGTAATGGATTTTTATGAATTAAGTCCAACACCAAGTCGATTTTTCATCCTCTGTCAGCCATTGCAGGCTTAAAAATTCTAATTTAAATGGATTGCGGGCAGATCACTACTGACACTATTTGGCTTGTTTTGCTCTGATCAACCAATCAGAAGACGGAAAATTGTTGACGTTATTGTAATTCCTCTAGCTGGCCCTGTCAGGCGAATCTGAAATCTTATTGGAGCCAAATGCAATACTGAAGTGCAGCCATGACAGGTTACGAAATGAAGCGACTGTTGAGAATAAATTAATACCATTTAATAGAAAAAATCCTTGTAATTTAAGTTTTAAATGTAGATCAGTGCTTCTGATGGTGTTTAGGCCAGCAGAGAAGGCTTTGCTGGCCCTGATGGCCCAACAGTGCGATCAACAATATCTTTAAGCTGCAATTCATTATCGTTTGAATTGCGTCAAGTGAAAGTTCAGCTCAGTTGAACTTCATACCCGCCCACTTTGTGCGACTAGAGAGGATTTCACCTCTCATCAATCATTTTGCTGCCTTTTATTGACTTAAACACTCATCACTTCCTGCACAGATGCAGTTTTATAGAGCGTAGCTAAGAAATAGGGTCATAAAGCCCAGCGATCAAATATAGCAAGTCTAGGAACACTTGGAATGTAAACCAATGAATCCAGAGTTTAAAAACCCCTCAAGGTACAGCATGGGTCTGATTACATATGGAGACTGTGCTAGAAATGTCAGTCAGAGAAGGTTTAAGGCCACCCAACAGTCTCCCACCACCAGGCTTCACAGTGCGGACAGTTTCTCCGAATTATAAACAGTATCGAGTCTCTACCCTGTGGCTCTTCAGTGCAAGACCAGACAGATTAACAACACAATTGAAAAGAAAATTAACAATACTTTTCACAACTTGTTTATTTTGAAACAGTAACCATATAAAAGCATTCAGAAATGCTTTTCAGATCATTTGTTTCTCAGAAAACAAAAATCAAACTAAAGGTGAACACAGAGAACGGATCATGCACATAAACCAGGCATGCTTTGTTTTTGCACATCGACGACATGCACAACAGTACAGTGCAAACTCAGCTCTAATCACATCGAATGCCGCTGGACAGAAACATCACATTTAAGGCAGTACACTGAAACATTGACTCCCATGTGCTCACGTTCTTTCATTACCACAAATGAACCTGCGCCTAAAGCAGCCCTGATGACACATGGAAAGTATTCATTTAATAACAGAGAGTTTTTAAAAGAACTAGATAGCCTTCATGGCTCTGTTTTCATAAATTATATTTCATAACAGGATAAATTTTATTCAATATTTAAAAAGAGAATATATTTGGAAATCTCAAAGCTCATACAAATCTACAAATCATGTAGAAATTACTGTGTGTGCACAAGAGAGAATAAGAGATACATCGAATTATATTTGAAACAGTAAATCTATTTTTTTTTTATAAGTTTGCTTTTGCTCTATAATACCACAACAACATACTAAGCACATGTAAACATTGCAAACATCAATCAAAACTAGTACCTCCATAACACAACCTTTAAAATTGAAATTGAAAAATTGTAAAGACATAAAAGGTTATTTAAAGGGATAGAACTTGATATAAACATACAGAAGAAGAGTAGATCCTGTTGGTGACATGAAGGGAAAATAAATTAAAAACACAACTTTGAACACCTTAAAAACAACCGAATGGTGTTAATCGATAAACCTGTGTTCAACTCATCCTCTGAAGACATGAAGAAATAATTATTGCATTTAAAATAACTTTTTTGTTTTTTTTTGTAAATAATGTTCTATATGCCCTTGAAACATAAATAAATAAATAAACAAACAGACAGACAAATAAATAAATAAATAAATAAATAAACAATCAGGTTTCATATTGCACTCATTGTCTCGATCCATTTGTGTTCCTGTTGTGTCCAGAGTAAAAAATATCAAAACTATAACACAGTGCTGGTACATTAGTCATAAAATATACAAACAAATGATAATAATCTTAAAAAAAAAAAAAAGTCTCTGAGGCAATAATCAAGTCACTCAAATACATCCAAAATCAATAAAAGGGTAAAAAAAAAAATCATAAATTGGTTTCAAAAACAATCTGCATGGACTAAGCCTAACGTTACACACCAAACTATGGTGGGATTGTTTTAATAATACATTACTGGTGATATATCAACCTTAAAGTTTCCCATTCACTTCCCAGGTAGATTAAATAAAGATGTCGTTCTCTTTGAAATAAAATGGAATCGGATCCACAGTGTCTTTCTGAAATCATTAAATCCCCCGGTACGCGAGGGGTTAATTAGCCCTGCACCGGCCGCCATCATATTAATAACATCACCATCTTTATTATCTTGAAATTGTTTCCCTTCTCCTGTTTATTTAACAGTTGATCTCTGACTTTTCCACTTTCTACCAATCACTGTTTTACTGCCGAGTAATCACACATACCTCTGGTGTAATCATTCCTCTGGTCATACCGTCACATTATTGTTATTGATATTGTAAACAGATACAGAACCAAAACAGGATGTAGTCCAGGTGAATAAGAGTGACTAAACCCAAGAGTTTCACCAGGAATCCTTTATAGTTGTCCAAAAACCAACTGATAATGGCAGATATAACACAGACAGGTTCTTCACTAGTGAATGGGGAACTTTAAGATATAATTATTATCTAAAAAGGAAAATGTTTCAAATGTTTGTTTGAAGTTCTTGATGTAAAAGATTTTCATTTTAAACACTGGCACGGTTTATGACATGCTTCATTATCAGGACTTAACTTCGCTAACTCCAATCCTGAGGATTTAAAGTTTAGAAATGTCCATAAATTATGTCGTAGACATGTTTAATCGGACAAAGAACAAATAAAAACAGGGGGGGGGGTATTCATCTACTAGCAGCAACAGGTTGATAGTTAGTTTGGGATTTTAGCTAAAATGCTACAAATGTCTAGAAAACCGTAACATGAACAACAACAAACAAACAGTTATCGTGCCTTCACACTATTCTAAATGGCTTTATATATATATATATATATATATATATATATATATATATATATATATATATATATAATTATTTTTTTTATATATATATATTTTTAATGCAGCGTGCTCAGTACCTTCCATTTGGGATTCCATTAAAGTCGAAAGAATGACGAGGGCCTAGTAAGGTGAAACAATATATTTTTATTTTGTTTTTTGGATTTTTTTTTTATTTTTATTATTTTTTTTTTTTAGATGACTGGGTCGTTTCTTTCTATCCCTTTTTGTTTTAGTTTCCCCTGATATTCTCCTCAATATGCTAATCAGCCGACTGAACTCACCAAGACACCAACCAGCTGTAGATAGCCAGAGGATCATCAGGGTCAGAACTCGCAGTGTATAACAATCAGCCAAATCCATTTCTGATGCACTACTTAGAAACCCTAGGCAGCTATTTCTCAAGGCTTACATTATCAAATGGCTATAAAAAGAATGTGCTCTTAAAGATTATGATGTAAACAACACACCCAGCACAGTGACACAGCTGGCAGCATTTCTACATCACAGCTCTGGGGGTTCAATTGAATCCTGAGCTTAATGAAGGGTAACTAACTGATCGGAGTTGCATATGTTTTTTCTATGTACTTTTTTCTGGAGCCTCTGCATACATGGTGCCCTACAACGAACCCTTCATATTACAATCCAGACCAGGATTAAATTAAATAGCAACAGAACCATAAATTATCACTGTGATAGTGGAGAACACTGCCCTAGAGTCTCAATTTCTTGACCTTGGTCAAGCGTTGGCTGCGCTGTGGACATGAAACACACATAACTATTCATACCCAGCCAGCTAAGGGCAATTTGGAATAGACACTCATGCTAATATGCTGGTCTTCGATCTGTGAAAGGAAACCAAAGAACCTGGAGTAAGACTATGCAAACATGGGAGCCCACAACTCAAACCCAGTATCTTCGTGTATCGAGGCGGGAGTCCTAACCACTGCACCACCATCATACCCGATTGTTTAACATCTGAATGGCTTTGATTAAAAGGCTGCACGTTCAGCCTTTGACTCAAGAACTAAAGGCAGCATTGATCTTAATTTATTCCGAACTTTGCATGGCATATTAGAAATATTGACAAATTCCGTTGTAAATTTAAATTAGATAACTACTAACTGGTGGCAAAGTTGGTGCAGCAGTTTGTCCATGTGAGCTGACTAGCCAGTAAAAAACGAACAACAGATGACACCAAGCACCACATCAATCTGAACAGACGTGCTATAGCACATTGAAACCAATTTAGAACTCCTCAGGCCACTCACACTGCAAATCAATCAGAATCTTGAAGACAGCATGAAACCTATCCTGCTCTATTATGCTGAGATACGGAAAATAGACCAACACCCACAAACTACATACATTCATCAGCATATATCTTGGGACCATCCTCACCATCAGACAGATCATTTCCAACATCAACCTGGGGCAAGAACCTCACACTGCAGAAGCTCCCTCGGACATAGGGCAGGACAAGCTGTAGTATGGAACCCGCAAGCTAAGGACAAAGTAAGAAGACCACAACAGACTTGGTGCAGGAGTAGTGATGTAAAAGTTAAAGAAGCTGGGATGGGCTCAGCTAAGGAGAGTCAACATCCATTGAAAAAGTGATAGCACAGTTTTATGTTCCCCGGGAACCTAGAGGTCTAAGTAAGTAAGTAAGAAAGTAAAGTGCCAAGTTCAATGACCAACAAAAGGCTGGAGGCTTCCGGATGTGATGCGGAGATGCAGATGTGGCCCATGATATTGTGGTTGTAATTGCCCAACAGTAATGGAGAGTGCTAACTATAATACTGTTAACAGTGGACCAAAGCATTCTGGTCGAAGAAAAAGATACTGTTCCAGGAATAAAGCCAAAAGAACCAAAATCTATTTTGCAGATCATTTTTAGCACATCGGTGTATTGGTAGCACCCCTGCCTCACAGAAAGCAAGGCCCAGGGCTCAGGGAGGGTGTCGCTGTGTGAAGTTTGCAAGCTGCAAGTTCAGCCTTTCAGCCAAGACTTAACGGTACCAATGTTCTGAATTTATTCTGAACTTTGCATGAACTATTCAAAATATGTCAGCCATGTACCTGCGAGGGCTTCCTCTGAGTACCAGGATTTTATTCCATCGTCCAAAGACATGCACATTGGGCGAAATGGCCCTAGGTTTAAGTATGGATTGCTGTGTGCTGACCATGAAGTATGATTGCCCAGAGAGCGCCGAGATAGGCCGCTAATCCTAATATGGATTAAGAGGTTGCATTCATTCATTTTCTGAAGTGTCTAATCCTAATTTGGGTCATGGGAAGGCTGGCACTCATCTAAATTGACTCTGGGCAAGAGTGAGGTACACCCTGGAAGAGCTCGCCAGGCCATTGGAGGGCAAAACCATGCTGATGATAATCCAGTGGCCCGCTGCATACGAATGATAGCAATGGTTCTTTTACATGAACCTCCCACCACAGACAGTGAGAGACATGGCTGGACTTTGATGACACAGCTGCACCGGGGGGTAGGGGCAGAGGGGGAACCTCTGACCATCTGGTGAGTAATCCAGTACCCCACCACCGAGCCAGTATTGCGCAACAGCAACATAACTGATGAAACAAAATCACAGAAATTATATAATGTATGCAATGCAAATCACGTAGGTGAGGTGGTCCAGAGAGAACTCTTTGTAGTATTGGACTAAAGACAATGATCTATTGAACTCTGCAGAGAGATAAAGTGGCCCTTAGACTTTTTCAGATAGAAGGGAAATGTCAAGATGATGGAAGGCTGGAATCAAGGTGAAAAGGAAATGAGGGATGAGAAATGTGAGTTGTCCTGAAGATGAGTGATCCTTAATGGATCATCGGGAGCAGCTGCAGTACTAGCAGGCATCCAGCAACGTGTAGAAAAAGGCCAAGAAACTAACAGAGTTAAAGTTGTTCGAGGTAATCTAGATACAGCAAAGGCCATCTGCTGCCGTCATGTTCACTGGAGGTGGCTAACTGAGGCACAGCAGAGGAGGCAGGAGCAACCAGTGAAGGAAGACTAAGTGGCATATCGGGCAAAAACAAATGATAAAAATCATGGCAGCACAGGACTGACCCTAACTCGAACCATTTTTAGTGTTGATCACACAAAAGCAGTTCTGCCTGAAAATCAGTCATCACAGAACGTCTAAATCACTGCCAAGTGTCAACCTTTCAAAACGAAGCTGGTACTTCAGCAGAAAGTCATCCGAATCAATAGAGGTTTGGTGTCCAATCAAAAAGTGTCCAGTCTTGAAGGAAATCGGTCGCCTCAACCTACAGAATGTTGAATAATACATCACACCATCGTGCTCCTCTTACTAGAGTGAAGTACCAACAAAGACTTCCCCAGGTCCTACACAAATCATTCACTGTATACAGGCGTGTTGACCCCTGAAACAAAATGTGCACGCCCATCCAAGATCAAGCCACTTACATATATGGTGTTTCAATTTGACTCTACAGGAAAACACTCACTCACTCACTCACTCACTCACTCACTCACTCACTCACTCAGTCATTCTCTTGCTCTCTCTCTCTCACTCACTCACCCACTCATTCACTGTCTCTCTCACTCACTCAGTCATTCACTCTCCCTCACTGACTCACTCATTCATTCACTCACTCACTCATTCACTCACTAACTCTCTCACTCATTCACTCACTCACTCGCTCACTAACTCACTCACTCACTCACTCAATCTCTCACTGTGATTCACACACTCATTCACTAACTCACTCACTCAATCTCTCACTCACTCATTCACTCACCCACTCATTCACTCACTCTCTCACCTACTCCCTCCCTCACTCACTCACTTACTCATTCACTCTCTCACTCACTCACTCACTCACTCACTCAATCTCTCACTCAATCTCTCACTCACGAACTCATTCACTCACTCATTCACTCACTCACTCACTCACACACTCACTAACTCATCCACTCATTCCCTCACTCACCCACTCACCAACTCATTCTCCCCCTCTCTCTCTCTCTCTTTCACACTCACCCACTCATTCTCTCTCTCTCACTCACACACTCACTCCCTCACTCACCTACTCACTCACCCATTCTCCCTCTCATTCACTCACGCACTCACTCACCCACTCCCTCACTCACTCACTCACTCACTCACTCACTCACTCACTCACTCACTCACTAACTCATCCACTCATCCACTCATTCACTCACTCACCCACTCACCAACTCATTATCTCTCTCTCTCTCTCTCTCTCTCTCTCTCTCTCTCTCTCTCTCTCTCTGTTACTCACACACTCATTCACTCATTCACTCATTCACTCACTCACCTTCTCACTCACTCACTCACTCACCCACTCATTCAATCAGTCTCTCACTCACTCTCTCACTCACTCTCTCAACCACACACTCCCTCACTCACTACTCAGTTGCTAAACTGTTGAGACTGGAGTTTATCTTAGCTGACACTGCACAAAGGTGGGTACACTCTGAACAGCCTGCCAGACTATCCTACAGCCAACACATGAACATTCACACTCACATTCACACTTATGGAAAATTTTAGAACAGCCTATTGTAGATGTCTTTGGACTGTGGGAGGAAACCAGAGTACCCAGAGGAAACCCATACAAACACAGGGAGAGCATGCAAATTCCACATAGAATTGCTTCAGTGAGCACGGGACACGGACCCAGGAACAGGTTGTGAGGTGGACGTGCTAACTATGTCCTAACCACCATGCCACCAATACGCCACCATGTGGCCCCTTATGGTTTAAAATAATGTCAATGTTCAGACTGCCCCAGTGTACTAACTGGGTTATCAAAGGCCGGCCATGTCTCTCACTGTCTATGGTGAGAGGTTCACGTAAAATAACTATTGCTGACTTTCGACAAGAGTAGCTACGTAGCTGTCAGCATATTTCTGCCCTGTGATGATGTGGAGAGCTGTACAGGGTATACTCTGCGCTCACCCAGAGTCAGTTGAGATGGGCGCCAGCCTCCCCGCGACCCTAATTAGGATTAAGCGGCTCAGAAAATAAATAAATGAATGAATTAATGATGTTAAGACACCAAGTCTTAAAACACACGCAAGGTAACCTTTACATACTACTTAGTTGAACTGACAGAATTTGTTTTATATCCGTGACCGATTTACTTTAAATATTGTCCAGTGGACAGTTTGTGACAAGACTAACTAATCACATCATGTCCCCCAACTTTTAAGGAGAATGAATGAATATTGCGTTGAAAGTAAAGTTTTTAAAACTGATGTATTCTGATCCACTTATTGCTATCCTGATGCATTATATGGCATTACCAAAGGTGGAAAATACAGTATTTGTTACATATGCATAAATTATTTATTACTCTTTCACATAACACAAAGAGTCACAGACGTAGCAGGACGGACAGACAGGCATTCAAATAATCACACGGATGCAATGCATTTTCAAGCTACTCTAACATGCTCCATGCTCAAGTGTATGTGGGTGTATTGGGTGTATAGAGGCAGAACACAGACTGTAACGCTGAATATGCACTGAATCCTTTATATCTGAATTGTTTTATTTGAGGTATGGGATATTTATAATCTGTTCTCCATGGCAGTACACATTGTCCATTTTACTATACTAGCATTGACACTTTATACGACCACCCATGCATGCCTTTCAAGTTCTGTCGTATCATACTCCAGCATGCAACTTTACAGGACATTAATCAACAAATGAAATACAACCAAACCACTCAGGTGAAAGCCAAGCCTTGTGCAGAGAACAGAATGCAAAGCGCACGGCTCGGAGCTTAGCGTAGCACATTGTTCATTATAAACCTGAATAGACAGAATGATAAAACGGTTCTTTTTTTAAGCCCTGCTTTGTATACAATAATTAGTCCATAAACTGAGTGCTTTTATAATAGAACATAGATTGAGACCCTGGACCAATCAATACCCCACTTATCACAATCCACATTGATGACTCATCATGCTTAAAATGCTAAATCAATGCAGAGGACAGCGGGTTGTGTGCTGCACTGCAATGGTTACATGTATTACTAAAATATATTTCATCTGGTAACTTTCTCACTTTTTAGCTTCAAAACTCAGATTGGAAAAGCTAAACTGGTACCCAGTGATAGAACAACCACATGCCTGATCAAGGCAAGCAAAGTTACCTCCCAAGAACAAGCTGGTAGCTGGGTTAGCTGTGCTAAACTACCCCAGGGTATGAATATGACTTGCATGATGGTATCTCAGGGAAATTCACAGACCACCTACATTTCAAAACCACACAAACCAAGCCGAACATTCTTCGTGTTCTTTGTCTTCGCCTTTGCATGAGAAACACTGTCAGTTTGTCTCATCTTTGCAATATAACTTAAAATAGAAATGGCTCCTGGAAATGGCCGTGGAGTATTTTTAACAAATATCACCCTGTGACATTCATGCTCAAAAAGATATCTTGATGAGTTGATATCTTAGGCTCCCCCAAGAGCGATGAAAATTACCATATTTGGGCATTTTTACTTAAAATGTTTAATTTTGATATAGTGATCCAATTTGCTTCTATATTATCAAAACATATATTTTAGACAGTTTGGCACAGTGTTAACATATATTGTCTCAAAAAAACACACACATTCAGCTGAGTAGATATGACTGTCACATATTGAAGTCTCATTTTGTGTCGAAAACTGGCATTTTTGCCCTGGACTCCAGTCTTGTTCGGATGAAGCCGCCTCGTCGATTGTTGCCACATACAGACTGTGATGCCTCAGTCAGCATCTTGATACCCCTCTCCACAGCCTGTGTGTGTGGCATGGGTATCTGTCGAATGTGCCATATGCTGTGCCATATGCTGTTGCCGCCTGGTGATAGGTCCCTCTACTAAAGTACTAAGTCACGACCTTTCCAGTCACACCAAATCTATGAACTGTGAATGTTCTAATTATTTAGAGTCCCTTTGTCGGCAATCGCGTGCTTGCGTGCTCTCAAAATCGATTCAACGTACCTTATTGTGTGAGTTGAGGGAACCTAGAAATTTTTTTTACAGATCTGTAATATTTTTGCTTATGTTTATAACTGGTCTTTTCTACACTATTCTGAATTGATTGTGAAAAACTATACGTTTCACTGCATCCTAGTGTTCGCTGTAGTCACCACGCTGGACCACTAGGTGCAGTAATAACTGAAACAAGACAGCAAATGCATATGTAGATGTTTAGGATTCCCAGAACTATTTCTGCCAGTAGCTGGTATTTGAAAATAACCTCGGTTGTACTACACACCATACTGGAACAGGGCTTCTATTTTATAGAAACATGAGTGAACTGGCTTTTGTATTCAACTAAACCAGGAAGAAAAAGAAACCTATCACAATATCAAGGCGTTTTGTTTGTTTGTTTGGCTTCCTGTCTACAAATGTAGACATTTAGCAATAATGAAAACATTTGAAGATGAAAATAGAATCATACTGTTTGAAGTAGCTCAAGTCAAAGCTATTTATATTTATATTTATATTTGTATTTATATATAAACAGTGGTTCCATGACACAATATGGCAGCCACTTGGGAAACTCTACCCTGGCAAAAATTGCCATAAAATCCAGATGGAGCAGCTAAAACCAGCAAAAATAGCCGAGGGTGTCACCAGAACCGTTGGAAATGGCTGGGAGAGTAGCAGAAACATCTGAAAATAGCCATGGACATCGTGGAAATCTCTGGAAATAGCCAAGAGAATAACAGAAACTATCAGAATTAGCAAAGGAGGGTGGATACAGCCGGAAATAGTCAAAGCAATTGCTGAAACCGGTGGAAATAGCCAAAGGTGGCCCAAATGCTTCTGTCCCAGATTTCAAAGAGGGACTGGATCCAATGTAACCATGAGGTGATGGCAGGTTTTCTAAGTGACATCAGTGACGATTTTTATAATCGTTGGCATGTCAGCGTGTATCTGTGAAAAAGCAACACTATCGCGTCAATCAAAAACAGTAATAGTTATTTCAGTAGAGTTTAAAATAAATGAGGACCTGGCAATGGTGAGATTCTGGCCCGGCTGCCCCTGCGCTGCGACTGTGCTCTGAATTTGTAGTTCAGTGATTAAAATAGAATGATCATGCCCAGTGTTCTGTTATAGGACAACAACTGAACTTGAGTTATACAGTAATTCAGACACATTAGTATTCATAGGAGACCCATCTGAGGTTTTCCAGGTCGACACCACTTAAAAAGACAAAATGCTCCATCCTCGGAATGGTGGATCAACTTCAGCTGGATGGATAAGGAAACTGGAAAATCTAAATGTGTAAGTGAGCATAAAATAAATATCCTAACATGAGCAGATGGCTGTGACAGATTAAGTACTGCAGTCTGAAAGATTATAAAACACACTTCGCCCGATGCAGGACTGTCTGTTCGCATCTTCTAACTTTCAATAATGAATCTACACACAAACTTGAACTTTAACATTATTTGTATCTTCCAGATCAGCATCAAGATCCTTCCCCCATTTTTTTAAATGTAGCATTAGCTCCAAAATATTCAATTTTTATCAAACCAAGAAGAGATGGCGGCCGAGCAGTGACAGGTCACATGCCTATACAATCCATGGATGTCTGAAACACTTAATTTTTCCTTAAGCTCTCTGAGCTACGATAAAACGGGGGGTAGGGGCGTAAAGAAGAACCCAATGAACCAAAGATAAAGTATATTTCCTGTCTATCTGTTAAATTGAACATTCAAATAGAAAACATTTTAAAAACTCTGTGTCTGATTGGCTCTTGTTACAGAATCCTTGGGAAAGGTCTGTTTGGGCATCAAGAGCTTTAAAGAAAACTGGTCATTTGAATTCAGTTGGGGAGGTTATATTCTATCGCCAATTTGTATGTTGGTTAGCAACATTAAACAAATAATTAGGTTTGGATTTTCATCAAATTTCTTCGAGAGGTGGAGCTTTAGGCAAGGAAGATGTCATTCGACCAGAATCAAGTTCTGAATCCATGATTTTTTTTTAATGATTCTCTGTGAAATCGGGATTTTTTTCTGGACGTGTGGAATGACAGCAGCCACAGCAGGAGCTGCTGGGTATATTAGTGCATATTTTTTATTTGTGTTGGTGGAGGTTTGCGCTCTCTGAATGCTCTTGTTTCATTATGTTTTGCGACACAGTACTAAAATAAGTGCGTTGTTTATTTGAGGCTGGTAATGGAGCTGAGGTTGAGGAACTGTTCGAAGCACATCTCATTCTGAAAGCGTGCATGATTCTACCTCTGGGGTTTGTTTTTACCAGATTCATAAAGCAGGTTCACATTAACTGAAACGTTTCACATTCAACTCATTCTGGACGCAGTGCCTTCGTCTCTGGGTCCTGGGTTTCTTTTCTCAAGGTGAATAAAAAGCTTTCGGTCAAATATGTCTGCGGACTTGTTTGGTCCAGATTCAGATTTGAACATAATCCATACGAAAAACTGCAATGCCGAATATCTCAGATAAAACCAGCTCAGCACACATGAGTCGCAGTACAAAGCTGCACAGTACAAAGATGAGGGTGCGTCTCAGTTTCATCTCAATGTTTTAACGTCCCCCACCTCAAGGACTGAATATTTATTTTTAAAACGAGAAAAGACAATTACAGAAGTGAGCTATAATCATGGCAAGCCCAGTGTTTGCTCAGCACGTACTTCAGACTCTACTTGACTGACCTTGATAAAACCAATCCTATTTCATGCAAAATTTGCCCCTTGAGGTCCTTCATCAAATATCTGAGAATTGCTCTGAACTGCGTTGATTTCATTTACTCCAACTGCTTCTTCAGTCTGCATTTTCTCTCCCAGATATTTTCAATTTCTTTGTTTTTAAGGCTTCAAGGAAAGTGTTTGTATTTAAAGGTCATCCTCTTAATGCTTTTAATCAAGACAAAAAACTCACTAAGGAGTGGAATACACGCGGATCATTTTCATACACGACATCAGAATGACACGCCCACAAAATCGAGTTGATAAAACAGGTGCAGAAAACAGGTGTGTATATAAGAGTAATTACCGAAAATAAATACTACAGTCATTTACCACTTAAATCGGCAAATCTGGATCTGAATACACTCCTTAAACACACACACACGCACACACACACACACACACACACACACACACACACACACACACACACACACACACACAATTAACATTCTATTTTATACCAAACACACCAAAATTAATATGTTATACTCTGCCATGAAACGACAGTGCGTTCACATTTTCGTTTAAATATGGGTATAAAGTCGAGATCTCACATCCTGTACATCACCGACGCTTTCCTACTGCTTTTCCTTCCATCCTCAAAAGGCTAAAGCTTGTTCTGTAAAGTTTTATTTAATAAAGGAGTTCCATTGTAAGCATTCTTCATGCGTTTTGTTTTTGTCTTTTGTTTGATCTCTTCACATTTTTAACTTTCTTTTCATATTTTTTTTCTGTTCAATTTCAGGAACTGCTTTATAAAGCTCTGTGATTCGATCACCTTATTTTAACGACTTTGTGTGTTTTGATCCGAGCCGCCTTTTTGGTGTGTTGTAAGGAGTAAACTTTTTTTTTTTTTTTTTTTTTTTTTTTTTGGTGCATCAACCCAAAAGATTTAAAAGCCCTTGATATGGCAGTAGGCCTCGAGACTGGAGAAGAAAATGTAAAGAAGCCATAGACCGAAAAACAGCAATGTGGTGAGGATGCGTGGAATTCGAGGACCTCCGAGCTCGCCGCCGATGGACGGTCGTCTCCGGAAGAGTAACACGGCCATGCAGATGAAGGCGAAAATAGTGAAAAGGGTGACGGAGAAAGCCAGTGAGCCGGGGTTCACCTTGAAAGTGTCGCGCTTTATTGCCCAGTAGATTGCAGCGACTGACCACGCGACACCAATGCCTAGGAAGACGTTGACGGCGTTGCTGCCAGTCACGTTGCCGATGGATGCATCCGCATACTGGTCCTGCATAGCAGCTACTTTACTAGCAAATGTATCTGAGGGTGGGAATTGCAGGGCAAAGATGAGATGATAATCCAGCGAGGCAGAGGGAGAGAGACAGAGAGATTGAGACTTGTGAAAACTTTGGCAAAGCTAAAAGTGAGACATGAGATAGGAATCTGTTTGCTGGTTTACGCTGTAATAATTTATATTAATAATACCTTTGAAAGCATTTAAGACTCACCTGGAATGGAGGTTCCCAAAGCGACGAACACCACGGCCGTAACCGTGTCCTTGAGCCCCACGGTGCAGCCAAAGTGTGAGGCCAGGTCTCCGATAATGGCTGTTAGAAAGCCAATGACGCTTATGGACACCATGAAGCAAGCCCAGCCGTTCCAGTACTCAGTGGGTGGGACACACGCAAAGAGGACCTTCCAGAACACTGTCACAAAATGCATGACATAGTCGGCGCAGGAAGGTGGATGCTCGTGTCCCTCTACTTCATCTTCTCCGTTTCCTGAAAGACGTAAACAGGAGAAAAAACAGGTAATGTTGGAGTATATGATGTTTGTTTATTTTTTTTTTTTAATAGTGGACAGATAAAACAAGGAAGAGAATGAGAAGGTGGATGTGTCACTGACCTGCACTGACAATCACCGCTTCAACAAACTGCTCCCTCCAGGAATGGGTGCCAATCACCAGCGCCAAGTTCGTCTTCTTTATCAGCTTATCGACAGTACTCTAGCAGAGACAACAATGACAAAATGCTGTTGATTCGGTAAACATGAGCAGCCCAACGATTTACTGTTTGTCTTGCAGCAAGCAGGTCCTGGGTTTGAGTGCTGACCTTGGTGACTTTGCATGGTCTCCCTGTGCTTGTGTGGCGGTACTCCGGTCTCCTACCACAACCCTAAGATTAGGCTGGAAAGCCATTCAAAATGTACCCCACTCGCCACCAGTCGGCTGAGATAGCCTCCACCCTCCCCTTGACCAGCGATGAATTAAGCGATTTGGCACATAGATGCATATTTATATTTGTTTCTTTTCTCTGTCGTTTTAATTTTCAGCTTTTCAGCATAAATATTCAGCTCTATTTCTAGCCATTATTTCTAACCAAAGCACATTACACAGTAGGATTCCTGATCTCACACACCGGCCTGTGGATATGGTCAGGTCCAGAAATATTGGCACCCTTGATAAGCCAGATGGGCAAGTATTTATCTTAACCTCACACTGAAAGCCATGAGAAAAATTTACATTAAATTAAATTTTCTGTAAATTTATTGCAGTAATTTAATGAAAAATTATATTATTTACATGAGAGTAATTATATACCCAGCATATCTTTTTTTTTTTTTTCTCTGATCCTCATCTTGGATAATATCCTGAAACAAGAGATGTGGTGAATGAAAATGACCAGGACATTCTTCTTACATCATCAATCAGCTTGATTCACATGATCCGACTCAACTGCAGATGATGAATTGCATTTGTCACCAGCTTCGTAATTGTGTGACCTCTTTTTTCTTATTTTGAAGAGAAAAACAATAAAGTGGTACAAAATAACTGTACATATTTCATTCTTTCAAATTAATTCTCTCCTGAATGAAATACAAAAAAAAAAAAAAAAAAAAAAAAAAAACATACACACACACACACACACACACACACACACACACACACACACACACACACACACACACACACATGAGCATGAGTTTGTCGTTGGTGTGAAAATAGTGACTCCATTAAAAAAACTGAACTGTGAGAATAAAAGACCAGAAGGGAATGTTAATGGATAACGTAGTTAAAGGCCCTCTGTTGGTACTGGTTTATTTTGCTTGAATTTAATTTATTTGAAATTAATGTTGATATTATTTGATATTATTTTACAGGGATCCCTCACTTTCTGCGGTTAATTGGGACTGAGATCCCCCCGCGACCGTCAATTTCAGTGGAGGACAGACCTTGACTGACGTATACGTACATGTATATGTGTGTATAATATCAATAAATACATATTTAATACTATAAATGATTATAATAACAATTAAACATTCAAAAATAATGCATGTAAATAAAATATAAATACACACACATACAGACACACACGCACACACTCAGATGCGCATAAAAATGTAAGTAGCGTTGATGGGAGGTTTTGGGGGTTTTTTTTTTGTTTGTTTGTTTGTTTAGAGTTTTTTTTTTGTTTGTTTGTTTGTTTGTTTTTTGCATAATTGACCTTGTTTTTATGGCATTTTCCTTAACTTTTTCCCATATTCTTCCTTAATTTCCTTATTTTTAATTCGATGAGTATTAAAAAAAAAAAAAAAACAAAGCGCAATGTACAGAAGCCACATGAATTGACGCGCAAAGGAGCAAGGGATACCTGTATATTTCTTGTTTAATTACCTACAAGCCAAGTGTGTACTTTCCTCTGACTAGAAATGATTTTAGCAAAATAAATGCCAGACATTGAAAATCAGTTCCGATATAGAACTGAACCCAAAATACCAAGCACCATAAAGCTATCATGCCATGGTTTTAAAAGGCTATCTGTGTGTGTGTGTGTGTGTGTGTGTGTGTTTTTTACTAGAATAACATAAGCCTTTATATTTTCATTAATCATAATCATGTGTCCATGTGTTTTGAGCTGACGAGGCTGTAGTTTGTGTCACGTCCTCCAGGCGTGTTTAGTGCAGATCTCTGTGTTGCTGAGGAGGCGGTTCACTTCAGTGCAAATATAGTGCTTATATTGCAAGCATATGCTTGGATAAATTCTAATAGGAAAAATTGAGCTGTTTTGATTTTTACCAAACTTTGACTCTAATTTACTCAAAACTGGGTCACCGCTGGTGTAGAGACTGAAACGCATGCATCTCAAACTAATAAAATCTTCAAGAAACGCTTCTTTTTGTGTGATATTCAGAAGGATCTTCTCTTTCAAATACAATAATAAGGCTTATTTTTTTAATATTCACTGTGATATATGATTTTCCCATGCAGCCTCTCTCTCTCTCTCTCTCTCTCTCTCTCTCTCTCTCTCTCTAGAGAGAGAGAGAGAGAGAGAGAGAGAGAGAGAGAGAGAGAGAGAGAGAGAGAAGAGAATGAAGATAAGTAAACATGCATTCATTCGTTCATTTTCTGAACAGCTTAATTCTAATTAGGGTCATGAGGAGGCTGGCATCCATCCCAGCCGACTGTGGGAGAGGGCAGAGTACACCCCAGACGGCTCGCCAGGCCATCACGGGGTAGAAACACGCTGAAGGCTATGCAACATCTCTTGTCAAAAGTTAGCAATGGTTCTTTTACATGAACCTCTCACCACAGACAGTGAGAGACACGGTCGGCCTTTGATAACCCAGTTAGTGCACTAGGAGAGGATAAGTAAACAAAACCCCAAAATTCCTGAATGGTTGAGGAACAGCTCTGCGTCCTGCTGCTTGCCGTTAAAACCAATTTAATGAAGAGAGCGCGTAACAGGTTTTCAGCTGCTGAGGACAACTTTTGCAATGGCTGCGGCCTTGGAACAGAGATTTTTCTCCACTGCTTTCTTCTCGGACTGAAGAGATCGTTCCGATGGTCCATTTTCTTCAAATTTATACACAGTTCGGTTTAAAATAATATCAGAGTGTTTATGAAAGTGAATAAATCTCAAAATACTGAAAATCACTTTTATTACATCCACACAAATACACTAGGAACACGACACACACTGTTCTGAGTCAAAACATGGAGATAAATATATTAAATCAGTTTTATTCCTTTAAAGAAAGAAACGTGAACATTGGACTATTCAAAAAATATCAGCGTCTGATTCGTCTGTAAAAACACAAACCTTCAGTGTATAAACTGAAAAATGTCATGTTTTGTTTTCCTTTGAATCTCTAAAATAATATTTATTTATATAAACACTAAACTAATATTTATTTATGTAAACACTGAACTAATAATGCAGCCGTGAGGGGGGCACAAGCCAGTGTTCACCCTCACACTGGTCCCAAGCTCAGATACAGTGGTATGAAAAAGTATCTGAAGCTTTTGGAATTTCTCACATTTCTGCATAAAATCACCATCAAATATGATCTGATCTTTGTCAAAATCACACAGATGAAAAAACAGTGTCTGCTTTAATTAAAACCACCCAAACATTTATAGGTTTTCATATTTTTATGAGGATAGCATGCAAACAATGACAGAAGTGGGAGGAATAAGTAACTGAACCCTCTGCCTAAGGAGACTCAAAGAGCAATTGAAACCAATTTTTACCAAACAATTTAAGTCAGGTGTGTGCCCAATCACTGATGAGTGGCTTAAAGCTGCCCTGCCCACTATAAAACACACACCTGGTAAGAATTGTCTTGATGAGAAGCATTGTCTGATGTGCACCATGGCTCGCTCAAAAGAGCTGTCTGAAGACCTGCGATAGAGAATTGTTGATTTGTATAAAGCTGGGAAAGGATACAAAACCATCTCTAAAAGTCTGGATGTTCATCAATTAACAGTCAGAGAAGTTGTCTACAAATGGAGAGAGTTTGGCACTGTTGCTTCTCTCTCAAGGAGTGGCCGTCCACCAAAGATGACGCCAAGAGTTCAGCACAGAATACTCAGAGAGGTTAAAAAAAAACCTAGAGTGTCTGCTAAAGACTTACAGAAATCACTGGCACAGTCCAATATCTCTGTGCACACATCAACTATATGTAAAACAATGGCCAAGAATGGTGTTCATGGGAGGACTCCAAGGAGGAAGCCACTGCTGTCTAACAAAAACATTGTTGCTCATTTAATGTTCGCAAAAAGGCACTTGGACACTCCACAGAAGTTTTGGCAAAATATTTTGTGGACTGATGAAACAAAACATTTAATTGTTTGGTAGGAACACACAATGTCATGTGTGGAGGAAAAATGGAACAGCTCACCAACATCATTACCTCGTCCCCACCGTGAAGCATGGTGGAGGGTGCATCATGGTTTGGGGCCATTTTGCTGCCTCGGGGCCTAGACAACTTGCAATCATTAATGGACATGAATTCAAAAGTTTATCAGGATGTTTTGCAGGCAAACCTGAGGCCGTCTGTCAGACAGTTGAAGCTAAAAAGAGGATGGATGCTGCAACAAGACAATGATCCAAAACAGAATTAAATCAACTTCAGAATGGTTTCAGAAGAACAAAATACACATTCTGGAGTAGCCAAGTCAAAGTCTAGACTTGAACCCCATTGAGATGCTGTGGCATGACCTCAAGACAGCGATTCATGCCAGACATCCCAGGAATCTGACTGAACTACAGCAGTTTTGTAAAGAAGAATGGGCCAAGATTAGTCCTGATCGATGTGCCAGACTGATCTGCAGCTACAGGAAGCATCTGGTTGAAGTTATTGCTGCCAGGGGGGGGGGCACAAAATATTAAATGTGATGGTTCAGTTACTTATTCCTCCCCCTTCTGTCATTGTTTGCATGCTATCCTCATTAAAACATGAAAACCTATAAATGTTTGGGTGGTTTTAGTTAAAGCAGACACTGTTTTTTCGTCTGTGTGATTTTGACAAATATCAGATCACATTTGATGGTGATTTTATGCAGAAATGTGAGAAATTCCAAAAGCTTCAGATACTTTTTCATACCACTATGAATGCAGAGGGCTGGGACAGGAAGGGCATGCGGCATAAAATTTTTGCCAAAATTGTTATGCAAATTACCATAACAAATTTCATACCGGATCGGTTGAGGCCCCGGTTAACAACAACCGTCATCAGTACTGTTAACCAACAGGGTACTGGTGGAAATTGGACTACTGTTGACCAAAGAAGGAGAAGCGGGAGGCGTGTCAGTGCAGGCAACAGAGATGATGAGGCAGGTTTGGTATCCAGGACAGGAACACAGAAGGACAGATGTTGATAGATTTTGCAAAAAGGATGGAAATGGCTGTGGTGAATGCTTTCTTCCAGACGAGACAGGAGCATAGAGTGACTTATGGAAGTGGAAGTAGGAGCACACAGGTAGACTACAGCTTGTGTAGGCGATGTAATTTGAAGGAAGTCAGTAACTGCAAAGTAGTAGCGGGTGAGAGTGTTGTGTCAAACAGCATAGGATGGTGGTGTGCAGGATGACGCTGATGGTGAGAAAGGTGAAGAAGGCGAAGGCTAAGCAGAAGACAAAGTGGTGGAAGCTGAAAAAGGAAGAGTGTCGTGTTGACTTCAAGGAGTGACGGCACGGTGGCGTAGTGGTTAGCACGTCCGCCTCACGGCAAGAAGGCCCGGGTTCGATTCCCGGCCTGGGCGTTTCTGTGTGGAGTTTGCATGTTCTCCCCGTGCTTGTGTGGGTTTCCTCCGGGTGCTCCGGTTTCCTCCCACAATCCAAAAAGACATGCACTGTAGGTTAATTGGCCGTTCTAAATTAGGGATTACAGATGGAAACTAGCTATTAAGCTATAATCTGGTACAGTACATCTCTGTCTCTATGAGCTTAATGTTCCTCTACATTGTCCCTTAAATAAATAAGTTGAAACAGGCTTTGGGTGGTCAGGAAGAGCTTCCAGATGACCAGAGAACTACAGCTAATGGGATCAGGGAGACAGGTAGGAGAATACTTGGTGTGTCATCTGGAAGGAGAGTAGATAAGGAGACTTGGTGGTGGAATGAGGAAGTGCAGGAGTGTGTACAAAGAAAGAGGTTAGCTAAGAAGAAGTGGGACATTGAGAGGACTGAAGAGAGTAAACAGAAGTACAGGGAGACACAGTGTAAGAATGGATAAAGAAGGTGGAGGATTTTAAGTACTTAAGCTCAACAATCCAGAGCAATGGAGAGTGTGGAAAAGATAATTTATTTATATAAACACTGAACTCATATTTATTTATGTTAACACTGGTTCTGAGTCCTGCTGCACATCTGTGTTGTGGAGTCGACCAACTTCTGTTACCTGTGAGCAGATGTTCCAGCCCAGGATGATTGGACCACATTCCACAGATTTTCTGGATTTCTTGGTTTTGACTCAGAAACTGCATTTCTGATGTCACCCCACAAGTTTTCAATTGGATTAAGCTTCGAGATCCGGCCGGCCTCTCCAGATCATCAATCGTGTCAGTCCATAACCGAGATGTTGCTCGTATACTGGTGTGTTTTTGGTTGTTGTTTAGCTGGAACCCAATTCAAGGGTATTTCCTCTTCAGTATATGGCAGCACGACCTCTTCAACTGTTCTGATGGATTCAAACTGATCCATTATCCCTGGGATGTGATAAATAGGCCCCAACACTGAAGTATGAGAAGCATCCCGATATCATGATGCTGGCGCCACCAGGCTTCACTGTCCTCACAGTGCACTATGCATTCAAATCAGTGTTTGGGGCTCATCTGGCAAACCGTCTCCAGCCACTAGACCCGAAAAGAACAGTCTTACTCTCTTCAGTCACCAGAATGTTGCTCCAGTTCTCTTTATTCCAGTCAATGTGCTCTTTGGTGAATTGGAACCTCTTCAGCACATCTTTTTTCAGCAGTGGGACATTGCAGAGCTTCTTGCCAATAGCTTGGCTTCATATGGGCGTCTTCCAATTGTAACAGGACTCACAGGTCACTTTAGACCTTCTCTGTTTTTCTTAGAGCTGATTGTTTGGATCTTCATCCATTCGAATAGTAGTTTTTCTTCCACGTCTTTCAGGTTTTATTGCCATTTTAAATCATTTGGGATCATTTTATCTGAGCAACCGAACATTCTCTGCTGTTCTTTATGTTTTCCTCTCCAATCCACTTTTTAATCAAGGTTCTTCTGAACAATGTCTGAAATGACCCATTTTCCTCAGAATTTCAGAGAGAAATGTTTATAAACGGCAGGTACAATATTTCCTGCTTTCCTTCTTTAATAAGGACAATGATTGGCTCCTGTTTATCAAAGAATGAATGGTGTCACAAATTGAAGTCCACTCTGACATTATTTTGAACACGCCCCTTTCTATTAGTGATTAAATGCCACAGAATCAGCTGTATGTGGGTCAGGACTGTTAGTTCTGTTGGATTCTATTCCTCTACGACACCTGATAGTACATTATTTACCCTGTAGAAACAAAATTTCTACCAAAAACACTGATTGATCAGGATAGTGATGTCTGGCTGACATTATTTTGAATGCGACTGTATACACAGTTTTATATATATATATTATTCAATTTCATTGTGCTTGTTTTTTAGATGAAAAAAATTACAAATTAATAATGTAATCAATATTAATTTGTTTGCCGAGCTGCTTCATCCTACTACAACCACAGGGAGGCTTGTGCCTATTTCAGCCAACTCTTGGTGAATGCATTATTTCCCCTGAGCACCTCACAAGTCCATTGCAAATCCAACACAAGCCAATTCACACTCACACCTGAGGTCATGTGATACAGCTAATAAGTTGAAGATGCATGTCTTTGGACTGTGGGAGGAACTCAGAGTACCCAGAGCAAATGTATGCAAGACGTCCTTTCTGTGAGAGGGACATGCTAACCACTACATCACTGTACCACCAATCAACATGCTTATCCCAAAATTGATGCTGTTATTATACCTTTTATTCTCCTTTCACAATGTTACCTTAAACTCATACGACTCCTCAATGACGACCTGCAGTCTGCTGTTTTCACCCAAAATCGGCTTCCCCATCTCAGCGATTCTCCTGGCTTCCTCTTCCTCCGCGCTGAGCTGCCCTATCTGGTCCTCTGGAGGGACGGATATGTAGAAGAAAAAGACAAGTGGGTCAGAGACACACAGAGAGAAAAGAGGGCAGAAGAAAGATCTGAACACTGAATGACGAGAGGCCATGAAGCGTGGGAAGAGGAAGAAAAGGCACAACGAACAGAACGAAGGAGGGAGAAAAGCAAAAATAAATATGGAGATGTACACTGATACAATACATACAACACCAAACAATTAAACACAGACACATCAGGATTCACACTTCTGATGTCCAGGGGTCACACAGAATGGGCGGACTTTACAGAAAAAAATATATTAACACAATATTAACTTGATAAGGAGCAGCATCGCTGCCCATTACAACTTGAAAATCCCTGATTACTGCTGTAGAGGTGCTCTGAAATCGGTGGAATACTTTCTAAGATATTTCTGTGGCAATCATGAGTGTGTGTGATCTGAGTCTGAATTTATGTAACTTTTCCTGCATAAATATTTTCATATTTTTAACAAACAGGAAGTGAATGGAAATAAAATTGAAAGGAAGAAAGAGAAAGCAATAACACTTTTTTTCCCGAAAAAAACAAAACAAAACAAAAAAAAACACCCTGTGCTTTCAACATCACCATATCTTATCCCTGTAGAGTAGTGTAACAATTGGTCTCTTCCGGAGAAGATTAACCGGGATGCGGGAACACTTGCTACTTGTCCCCAGGAACACGCTGACGGCTTTGCAGCCTACTCTTTTCGAAAGTCAGCAATGGTTCTTTTACATGCCTCTCACCATAGACAGTGAGAGACATGGCCCGCCTTTGATAACCCAGTTAGCTGCACTGGGGGCAGTCACATGGTATAACAGTCATGTTTTCATCTCAGTACCTAAAAACAAATGCACAAGAGCAGAAAAATATCATTTAACAAGGATTTGGGACACTTATCGTCCTTGCCAGCAGAGGTCACCCTAACAGGAGGGCCACCTTAACATGCTGAAACTGCTTCTTAGTTTATGAAGGGACCAATGTAAGGAGTGTAGGATCAAGAACCTGGGTCTCCTCTAAAGCAACAGGTACCAAGCTACGAGCTCCTGATCATGCCGACACACCTGACCACTGCATAAAAACATTTGCATCATCTAACTGGTGGGTAGTTCATACGGATACATGCAGCTCTTCCAGGAAGGCTGCTCTTGTGTATCTTTTTGAATTGCTCTAGGATCCTCCATCCTCCCTTCTTGATGCACAAATAAGATAATTGGGACAGCCAACAAATCAAGGTTTTGAGATGCACCATGACCCCTGAATCACTTCCAGGTCGTATACAGCTAGCAACTATTGCTAAGTTTGAAGCCTTTTTTCCAGGCAATGGAATCCACTCTGGATTGCATGATGAATTTTAAATCATTTGTAGAAATTTGAACAAATATAAATTTAAAATTTAGTTCCCATTTGCAACCCGAAGATTTTCAAATGTAAATTGTGATGACATCATTAGTTTGGACTGGAGTCAGAGTGCAGAAACGGAAAAAGATAAAGCAGAAAAATATCTGCATGAACAAAACAAAACCTCAAAATTAATCAGTGCGATTCACTGTCTTGGTTCTTCTGTCTGTCTGTCTGTCTTCCCTTTTACTCGAGAGTCGCCACAGCATATCATCTGATTCGCACGTTTGATTTGGCAGAGGTTTTTACGTCGGATGTCACAACCCTTTATAGCAAGGGACAGAAACACGTTGACGACTTTGCAGCTACTCTTTACGAAAGTCAACAATGGTTCTTTTACATGCCTCACACCATAGACAGTGAGAGACCTGGCCGGCCTTTGATAACCCAGTTAGCTGCACTGGGGGGGACAGTGACAACCTTGTGGAGAGTGGGACTCGAACCCCCAACCTTTGGATCAGCGATCCAGCGCCCTATACCACTAGACCACCACTGCCCCCCCTTGTCTTGGTTCTTCTGTATACTTCTGTATATGGTCTGCTGATGGGGCATCGCTGATTACAACGGCGCTGCTGTATCACTCTGTTTAGGTCCAGTAGCTAAAGCTATTGCTAAAATTTGTTAGCATCCCTGTTGGCGAGTAGTACAGTGTAATTACAAGGAATGCAGAGAGTTGACACTCAATATTCAAATCGGTCAACAAAAAACTGCAAAATAAATGGCCAAAGACTTGAAGATCTGATATTAATTTGAAAGATTCAAGTCATTCAGGGTGGAGTTTGCTTTTCATGACTGCACCAGCCACATGATTACTGCATGCGGGTTTGATTCTGAAGCCTTACCTTGACTGAGCAGTAGAGCTGGAGAAGCGTGAGAGACAGAGCAGAGAAAGGAATAAGATGGATAAGCAGGAGAGAGTTGTGTTGTGAGGGAATAATTATGATAATATTAGCATTAGGGTTGGGCGCATATATGTGGCTTGTTAATTTTAAATAGAACATGATATACTGATGCAAAATAAATGAATAAACAAATAAACAAACAGAAATTAATGAGAGAGACAGAGAGAGAGAGAGAGAGAGAGAGAGAGAGAGAGAGAGTATGTGTGTGTGTGTGTGTGTGTGTGTGTGTGTGTGTGTGTGTGTGTGTGAGAGAGAGAGAGAGAGAGAGAGAGAGAGAGAGAGAGAGATAGATACATAGAGAGGGGGAGGGGGTGTTGTCTAATCCAATTCATTGTGCTTTCGGTGCTTTAACCTGTTGTGGAGTTAAAGGTATAAAGAGCTCATTGTCCGCTCACTGTCTCAAACCCTACCGGAGATCCCTCTCATCATCCACTGTGGTTCCTCGAGGACAATGTAGAAACTCTCGTGCTTCTCATATTCTTCATCGTCAATGATTTTAATCTGAATGGTTTGCCTGAACACAAACACAAACACAAACACCAAATTAAGTGTCCTCGTAACTCGGCACTTCACAATGAGGCTCAGCGCAGGATGAAAAGAGCACTTTCAATAAATATTCTCTGAAGGCTTGCACTTCCCCATGAATTCACTTAATCATATAGCAGCAGTGCATTCCCCAAAATCATTACACACAGCAGGTGTTGGTAACTTTTCAAATGAACCATCAGATTGGAGGGAAAGTGTGACTTTGGCTTTGGTTGGACTGCGGCGGCTGGGAAGGGAACATCTTTTTGAAATGCCTGCCTCGAGCTGATGGGAAGGTTTGTGAACCTTAAATAACCACTCTGTGGTGAGCAGCAAGCATCTCAGGATACACAACAGGTCAACCCATGGTACAGATGGGTTTACAACCTCAGAAACCTACGTCAGATTCACTTTCTGTCCAAAAAAAAAAAAAAAAAAACGAAAAAAAAAAAAAAATAATAATAATAAACAACCAAAGAGAAAAGAAAACCAGAGAGCTGGGGCTTGAATAAGGATGCAGACTTACCAAACCTGCACAGAAAATCATAGCCTGGTCTGAGGAATCTTGATTTCTGTTGAAGAAAAACAAGACCAACAGCCATGGAACCAACCTGTTTTATGTCAGCAGTCCAGGCTGGCGGGGATTTCATGATGCAGTGGGGAAGGTTTTCTCAACCTTGGGCCATTATTACCAATCAATGTAGCTTAAATGCCACAATTTGATTTGAGTTTTGTTACAGCAATGCAAAAGTCATCTCAGGCTGGTTTTCATAAATAATGGGAGACTGGTTTTCATAAATAATCTCACGATGTTTGTCATTAGCCTTTCTGGCCTACCTTTGTGATTTCGTAGAATGGGAGATTTGCAGTGTGAAAGTGAACCTGAAAATGTACAGGATTTTGGTGATACAAACATCATGTCCCAAAGGAACTTTTCTAACATTTATTTTTTTTATTCCAAAATGAACTGAGATTATATAGATATAATAAAAAATTATATATATATATATATATATATATATATATATATATATATATATATATATATATATATATATAGTCCTCCAAAAATTAGCATATTGTGATAAAGTTCATTATTTTCTGTAATGTACTGATAAAAATTAAACTTTCATGTATTTTAGATTAATTGCACACAAACTGAAATATTTCAGGTCTTTTATTGTTTTAATACTGATGATTTTGGCATATAGCTCATGAAAACCCAAAATCCCTATCTCAAAAAATTAGCATATTTCATCCGACCAATTAAAACAAAGTGTTTTTAATACAAAAAGTTAACCTTCAAATAATTATGTTCAGTTATGCACTCAATACTTAGTCAGGAATCCTTTTGCAGAAATGACTACTTCAATGCGGCGTGGCATGGAGGCAATCGGCCCGTGGCACTGCTGAGGTGTTATGGAGGCCCAGGATGCTTCGATAGCGGCCTTAAGCTCATCCACAGTGTTGGGTCTGGTGTCTCTCAACTTTCTCTTCATAATATCCCACAGATTCTCTATGGGCTTCAGGTCAGGAGAGTTGGCAGGCCAATTGAGCACAGTAATACCATGGTCAGTAAACCGTTTAGCAGTGGTTTTGGCACTGTGAGCAGGTGCCAGGTCGTGCTGAAAAATGAAATCTTCATCTCCATAAAGCTTTTCAGCAGATGGAAGCATGAAGTGCTCCAAAATCTCCTGATAGCTAGCTGCATTGACCCTGCCCTTGATAAAACACAGTGGACCAACACCAGCAGCTGACATGGCATCCCAGACCATCACTGACTGTGGGTACTTGACGCTGGACTTCAGGCATTTTGGCATTTCCTTCTCCCCAGTCTTCCTCCAGACTCTGGCACCTTGATTTTCGAATGACATGCAAAATTTGCTTTCATCCGAAAAAAGTACTTTGGACCAGTGAGCAACAGTCCAGTGATGCTTCTCTGTAGCCCAGGTCAGGCGCTTCTGCCGCTGTTTCTGGTTCAAAAGTGGCTTGACCTGGGGAATGCCGCACCTGTAGCCCAGTCCACTGCTTCCACAGGTCCCCCAAGGTCTGGAATCGGCCCTTCTCCACAATCTTCCTCAGGGTCTGGTCACCTCTTCTGCTTGTGTAGCACTTTCTGCCACACTTTTTCCTTCCCACAGACGTCCCACTGAGGTGGCTTGATACAGCACTCTGGGAAGAGTCTATTCGGTCAGAGATTTCTTTCTGTGTTTTATCCTCTTGCTTGGGTGTGTCAATGATGGCCTTCTGGAGAGCAGTCAGGTCGGCAGTCTTACCCATGATTGCGGTTTTGAGTAATGAACCAGGCTGGGAGTTTTTAAAAGCCTCAGGAATCTTTTGCAGGTGTTTAGAGTTAATTGGTTGATTCAGATGATTAGGTTAATAGCTCGTTTAGACTACCTGAACATGATATGCTAATTTTTTGAGATAGGAATTTTGGGTTTTCATGAGCTGTATGCCAATATAATCAGTATTAAAACAATAAAAGACCTGAAATAGTTCAGGAGGTGTGCAATCAATCTAAAATATATGAAAATTCATTTTTTATCAGTACATTACAGAAAATAATGAACTTTATCACAATATGCTATTTTTTTAGAAGGACTAGTATATGTATATATATATATATATATATATATATATATACACACATACCCACACACACAGACACACACAGTGGAACCTGACTTTACAAAAGTCTCACCAAACAAAAAATGCCGGTTACGCAACACATTTTCCTAAAATTTTTGTCTCTGGATACGAAACAAGTTCTTGATACGAAAGAGCCATCTTAAAAATTGAAACGTGCAATTCAAACATTAAAACGCACCATTCAAACATTCAAACAATTCACGAGCAGCTCTCCAATCAATGACATTCAAACGTCCCGCCCCTCTGGCCTCCCATTGGGTAGGAGGGATAACGCAGCTCCCTCTTTTTGGCTATCTCCCAATACCCCATCCTGCTGGTCTCCCATTGGCTAGAAGGGATGACACAGCTCCTTCCCATCTACCATAATGCTTTGCGTGTAAAGGACAGAGTTACTGTTGTTTTATGCTTTATTTCTTGACTCAGGCTTTTAATCTTCCATAAACATTTGTAAGATTATAACTCTGCTAAGTCAACACACATGCGCGCGCACACACACACACACACACACACACACACACACACACACACACACACCGCGTGATTTCCGGTGCAAGTGAGAAGAAGAAATGGGCTCGAGTAATATCACAAAGGAATGTGGCCAAACCCATCAACCATCGGTACGATATTGAAGCAGAAGGAGGCCTTAAAGGTATACTTTCATCACTGTTAAAGGGTTTAGGGGGTAGTATTGGGAGTCTGGGAACAAATCACGCGTTTTACATGTAAAATGGAACAGCTCACCAACATCATTACCTCATCCCCACCGTGAAGCATGGTGGAGGGTGCATCATGGTTTGGGGCTGTTTTACTGCCTCGGGGCCTGGACAACTTGCAATCATTAATGGAAAAATGAATTTAAAAGTTTTTCAGGATGTTTTGCAGGAAAACCTGAGGCCATCTGTCAGACAGTTGAAGCTAATACGAGGATGGATGCTGCAACAAGACAATGATCCAAAACACAGAAGTAAATCAACTTCAGAATGTTTCAGAAGAACAAAATACATGTTCTGGAGTGGTCAAGTCAAAGTCCAGACTTGAACCCCATTGAGATGCTGTGGCATGACCTTAAGACAGCAATTCATGCCAGACATCCCAGGAATCTGACTGAACTACAGCAGTTTTGTTAAGAAGAATGGGCCAAGATTAGTCCTGATCGATGTGCCAGACTGATCTGCAGCTACAGGATGTGTCTGGTTGAAGTTATTGCTGCCAAAGGGGAGGCCACAAAATATTAAATGTGATGGTTCAGTTACTTATTCCTCCCCCTTGTGTCATCGTTGAAAATATGAAAACCTATAAATGTTTGGGTGGTTTGAGTTAATGCAGACACTGTTTTTTCATCTCTGTGATTTTGACAAAGATTGGATCACATTTGATGGTGATTTTATGCAGAAATGTGAGAAATTCCAAAAGGTTCAGATACTTTTTCATACCACTGTGCACATATATATATATATATATATATATATATATATATATATATATATATATATATATATATATATATATATATAATTTCTGTATGTATCTGTATGTATATATATAATTTTCTGAGTAGATCCTTCCGAGAGAGTGCTCAATACTTTATCGTAGAGCAAATATCAGTAAAAATAAAAGAACAGGACAAAGACTTTCTATTGCAACTTCATTTTTCACTATAGATCTGTTTCGAGGGGTGGTGAAACTATCCTCTCTCTTCGGGTGATTATAGAGGAATGTATGTATATATATATATATATGTATATATATATATATATATATATATATATATATATATATATATATATATATATATATATATATATATATATGTCAGATGTTGAAATCATTCCAAACTGCTACTAAAACATTACTGCTAGTACTATTAATCAATCCCATAACCACCTATGAGATCATTGGGGTGTCACGTATGTGAGGTGTCAAGGGCTAGAAAGTCCTTCCAGATGCTGACATTCACATGCAGGGCCAATTTTAAACACTCAGTTAGCATGAGGGGAATGTCTTGGAAATGTGAGAGGAGACTATACAGAATACCCTCACGAGCTCCAGGCTCAACCTTCTTGTTGTGAGATTGAAGAGCTAACCACTATGCCATCACGCCATCAAAAAATGTAATCACTGTGCATACATGGCTAAAACTGCACTACATGTCTCAGGGCCGATCTGCCACTAGAGCTTGGTTTAATTTCCAGGAAACATTTTCTTCAATCCAAAAGGATCCATAAGGATCCATAAACTGATGAACTTGTCATCCTCAAGCTTCGAAGGATTACTACAGAAACAAGGGAAGACCTGGGGCTAAAGGGGTATTTCACTTGTGAATAATCTGTCTGTGTTTTATCTGCTATTATCAGTTCACTTTAGATGAATATTAAGTTCTACTAGTGAAACCTTCTCCATCCCTTGTTGGGTTCCATCACTCTGTCTGTATGACTGTATAACCTTGAAAGGAAAGACACAGGATCACCATATATGGTGCATGCATCTAGTAGGATGGGATTGCATATGGATCACCTTGAACTGTTTCAAGGTCAGAAGGTCACATTTTACAAATTTATAAAATAGTCCTGCTGAAGTGTCTGGATCCCAGGAGCCTGTTCTACATCACATTTTAGTTCTATATGTGTTTACAGTCACAATAGCGAGATGGTGAGACTGAAGGAACGATCTTGTGAACGTGTGACGACTCGACAGCAGAACAGCAATCCATAGAAGGTCGAAAAGTCTGAGACCAAGTGTTAAAGAACAGAAGAAGGGAAACAATTTTGAGAGGATCATTGCAGGGGTCATTACCAGTCAAGTGCATGAGTAAACACATTTTAGTTCCAAGAGATAACAGTGTATTTCTTCTTTATTTAATACCCAGAGAAACTGGATGAGGAACATTAATTACCGTCATGTCAGAAGATCACACTCATCTCAAATCAACCAATGGCGAGTTTTATCCCTCGTATCTTCTATTACATCCATCATCATTGAATATGGTTCTAAACTCTTGACTGAAAAGATCGATCTAGCTGCAGTTTCATTGGATACAGCTAAACCTTATTACATTTTCTGAATGTTCCATGAAATAGTGGATGAGTGCTGACTGCATAAACCCTTGACAAAAAAGAAGCAGACGATACAGCCCGACATTAGAGCACAAGCGTGAATAGAGAAATCCATAATAATTGCTTTCGTCACCATCTGCAAAGCCGTACGTGCACTTCTGCTGATTGATGTAATGAAAATGCCAAATCATGATCTAGTTCTCCTGCAGGCCTCCTCTCCCCAACCCTGAAGCTTCCTGATTGATCATGACACTCTGTTCCTTCTTCTGCGCATGAAGCTACTGCACCTGCGCCTTGTTTCCTGTATTTGTGTATCATTTAACCCCAAAATGTCTCTGGGGAGGTGTGTGTGTGTGTGTGTGTGTGTGTGTGTGTGTGTGTGTGTGTGTGTGTGTGTGTGTGTGTGTGTGTGTGTGTTGGGGGTGGGGGTCAAAGTATACGCCCAGATAAATGTTCTAATCTCACTTACCAAAAGAATGTGAAATCTTTAACCAAATAGATCTTCCATCCATCCATTTGCTGAAGCATTTTATCCTGCAAGGGTCATGGGAAGGCTGGAGCTTATCACAGCTGACTGTGGGCAAAGGTGAGATACACCCTGAAAAGCTCTCTAGACTATTGAAGGGCCAACACGCCCAGGAATTTCCATTGACACTCACACCTAGGGCCAATTCGGAATATCCATTTAGCCCAACGTGCATGTCTTTGGACTCTAGGAGGAAGCCGTGTACAGAGGAAGCCCACACAAGCAAATGGAGAACATGTCAACTCCACAAAGACACACCATCACTGAGCCCAAGATTTGAACCCATGACCCAAAAATGTCTTGCAGGGTGGTGCGAATGGGTTGGATTGTGGTCTGTAAATCCACTAGGGGGACAAAGAAGAGCAATGAACTGGGAAACTGGCTACAGCACAACACTATGGCAAGGGAGGGTCAATACTTATGCACAGCACTGCATGTCTGTTTTTCTGGACCACTCAGCGTTGGATAATCGGTGTAATGTAAAAGCACACTCAACACTTTTAAAGCATTTCTATTTCAAAGAATCATCTTCTTGCTTTGATTGGCCTCTAAATTTGATTGCTGTCCACCTTCACACTTTAAACCTGTGGTTGTAGTTATAAAAACTGTCCTGCCCCTGTCCCCCTGCTTGTCCCGGCGTGATCAGATCAGTGCTGTTTTTGCTTTTCCTTCCTAGCTCTATATCCTACTGTACCACTTTATTATCCAATATCTGCTGTAAGAAAACAGTCTGGCTCTTCTCAAGGGACATTTTCCTCACTACACTCGCCTCTAGCGTCCTCATTAGAGATCTAAATCCCCACCCAGACTTCTGAATCACCCGACAGCCTGAAGCCAGCATTAAACTGGGGGGGGGGAACAAACAAAAAAAAAAACAGCTAGTGTTTGACAGCAACTTGTTTACTTGAATCTCCACTATATATGGAACAGTCATGGACTGTTCTGCACACATCACATCTTCATGTGTCACACGCAGTGCACATATTCTGGATAATAAACATAGAAGTTCACTACACAGTTTCTTTCTTTCTTTCGGCTTCTTTCCCTATTTCTCAGGAGTCGCCACAGCGAATCATCTGATTCGCACATTTGATTTGGCAGAGGTTTTTACGTCGAATGCCCTTCCTGTCACAACCCTTTTCGCAAGTGACAGAAACACGCTGACGACTTTGCAGCCACTCTTTACGAAAGTCAGCAATGGTTCATTTACATGCCTCTCATCATAGACAGTGACAGACATGGCCCGCCTTTGATAACCCAGTTAGCCGCACTGGGGGGACAGTGACAACCCTGTGGGGACTCGAACCCCCAACCTTAGGATCAGCGATCCTGCGCCCTATCCACTAGATCACCACTGCCCCAGAAGTTCACGACACAGTTAAAAAAAATAAATAAATATAGCAAACATAGCAGTAATGAAACACCATCTGCTCCACCTTCACTCTTTTGTATACACTTATCGTTATGTGTATTTTTAACTCACGTGGTCTGGTCATTGGTGAACTCGAGCTCTCCACTTGTGTCTTCATAGTCCACGCCTCCTCCTTTGGCTGTTCCTGGCTCGGTGTGGTAAGGCAGGATCACAGTTCCACGGGCGCCTGAGTTCCTTACCACTGTCACCTCCATCGTTCCCACACTCTCACTCACTCGCTTAATTTGCTCACTAAACGAGAAGATGCCCGCGTGGTCGTCATCGAGAATGGTCACAGTGGTGACCAATGGTTCCGCCAATCGACCTTTTGGGGCCTGGCCGACTTCATCGCTTTCGAACATGCCTTCTGCGTCGCCAACACGCAGGTTCAGCAGACGCACAAAGAAGTGCTCATCCTCCTCAAAGATATCATCATCGATGATTCCAACCTGAAAACATTGACGCAGAACGTGCATGAAATAAAAACAATTCTGTAGAAAAAAAGACAGATATTTAAACATGTATCACCTTTATCTCTTTTCTGGTCTCTCCCGGCTTAAACACCAAGGTCCCCTCGCTATACTCGTAATCAGACCCGGCATTAGCTGTGCCATCCTCTGTGCGATAATCCACATAAAAGGTGCTTTCGCCGGTCCCCCCCTGGCACAGCACAGCTAAGGTCAATGTTCCGCAGTTCTCCATGCACTGACTGTGGTTGCTCTCGAACGAAATGCGGCTGCACGTGGCGTAGTCATCATGCTCGCATGCATCCACATCTTTAACTGCCGTCCGGCGTGCATGATCGGCGGCGTGCTTCTTGAGCACGTTGCCTGCTCCTATCATCATGCGTGTTGCCTGGACGCGGTAAAAGGCACGGCTCTTCTGCTGGTGTAGTAGGGCATAATAGTTTGCGAGCTCCATTAACTGATCTAAATCTTTTTTGGGATATTTTTGCTTTAGGTCCTTCAGAATACGAATAACCTAAAGAGATGGAGAGAACAGATTACAAAAGAATAGTTTAAAAATACATGGACCTTAATTGACAAACAGATGAGATGATTGCCCCAACGACACAGTGGCCCTCATGTCTCCTTCCTTCTGGTTCTCTCTTTTTAGTTCTGCTGCCATGGCCAGTCATGCCGGAGTTCCTGCTGCACTCAGAAATACTATTTTTTTCTGTTTCCATGACACTACTATGACTCTCTCTCTCTCTCTCTCTCTCTCTCTCTCTCTCTCTCTCTCTCTCTCTCTCTCTCTCTCTCGCCCGCTCTCTGTTTTTGTTGAGATACACATTCTCCTTCTGGGATGCCGGTGATCCTGATCCTTCTACTTTCTGGGTCCTGTGGTCTGTCCTGGTGTGCTGATGCTGGCTGGAGTTCTCATCTTGGAAGCCCCTCCCTCCTGCTGATGAAGATCTGAATGGACCCAGATATGCACTAACACACTGTGAACTTGACTTTTCACTGCTGGTGAGATGAACTCTATTCTCACAACTATTCAGGACTTACAGTTGTAGAACCAACCGGACCACATTTTGTACTGAAATGAATTTCTCGTATATGGTTTGTATCTTTATGGTTCCACCCAAATGAGGATGGGTTTCCCTTTTGGATCTGATTTCTCTCAAGGTTTCTTCCATGTGTTAGCTGAGGGACTTTTTCCTTCCACATTCCTCATTCTGGATGTGTAGGGGCTGAAGAAAATGTTCACATGATTTAATACTCTGTAATCTTCTACTTTTACAGTGTCAATCAGCTTTGCGACAATGTTAATCGTAAAAAAAATGTACAAATAAATAAAACTAAACAAGTTAGCACCAAAGCGCTTATTTCACGGTTTTAAAGGTGGCTAGGGTTTGACCATTGAAGGTTACTCAAGGTCAAAGATAACTGTCTCATTTGAAACATGTTCATGTGTGTTTATGGTAATTATGGCAATTATGGTAAAATAGTGCTCCATACTAATGGAATGTCTGGGCAGTGGTGGTCTAGTGGTATAGGGCGCTGGATCGCTGATCCAAAGGTTGGGGGTTCAAGTCCCACTCTCCACAAGGTTGTCACTGTCCCCCCAGTGCAGCTAACTGGGTGATCAAAGGCGGGCCATGTCTCTCACTGTCCATGGTGAGAGGCATGTAAAAGAACCATTGCTGACTTTCGTAAAGAGTAGGCTGTAAAGCCGTCGGCGTGTTTCTGTCCCTTGCTAAAGGGTTGTGACAGGAAGGGCATCCAATGTAAAAACCTCTGCCAAATCAAATGTGCGAATCAGATGATTCGCTGTGGCGACTCCCAAGTAAAAGGGAAAAAGCCGAAAGGAAGACAGACAGACTAATAGCATGTCTGTTACTAGTTCTAACTAGTTTCTAAGTAATACGTGCTCCAGCACCGAAACTTTGTGACCCTTATCTGATGTTCACCTTTGACCCTGCCAATCCAAAATGATATCTCTGGGACTCAGGTAGGGTAGTGTTCCCACCAAGTCCGGTTAAACTCTGTGCACAGGTGTGATCAGGTTTTGTGTGTTATGTATGGCTTTACTAATGGAACCAGAAACTGGGACACCTAGAGTAAATGCTGACGATAAATAAATCAAGATGTAACTCGTGCCGTGATGTGGGCAAAACCATCCTTCAAAATGATGCACAGCTTTTATTCCCCAGCGTTGCATACATTCAGCTTTCGGCTGCTCAAAAATGTTTGGGAGTTTCATACTGTCCAACTGCACAAATGTTTTAGGAAAGCATACGATTCGTAAATTCCAAAGTGAGATTAAGAGGGTGTTTCTGTTCGGATACTGAAACTCACAAACATTAGTGTTCCATTTGAGAAGCCATACTCATATATTCTTCATTTCCTTTCGGCTTTTCCCTTCAGGAGTCACCACAGAGAATCTCACATCTATATCTCACCCTGTCCTCTGCCTTTTCTTCTCACACCAACTGCCTTCATGTCCTCCTTCACCACATCCATGAACCGTCTGTTTGGTCTTCCTCTGGGCCTTCTGCCTGGTAGTTCCAACCTCAGCATCCTACTACCAATATACTCACTATCCCTCCTCTGTACATGTCCAAACCATCTCAATCTAGCCTCTCTGACTTTGTCTCCAAAACATCTTACATGTGCTGTCGCCTCTGATGTGCTCATTCCTCATCCTATCCATCCTCGTTACTTCAAAAGAGAACCTCAACATTTTCATCTCTGTTACCTCAAGCTCTGCCTCCTGTCTTTTCACCAGGGCCACTGTTTCTAAACTGTACAACATTGCTGGCCTCAACACTGTCTTGTACACTTTTCCTTTCATTCCTGCCGATACCTTCCTATCACACCGGGCACTTTTCTCCAACCATTCCAACCTGCCTGCACACGCTTCTTCACCTCTTTTCAACACTCCCCATTGCTCTGAATTGTTGAGCCTAAGTACTTAAAATCCACCACCTTCCTTATCTTTGTTCCCTGTAATCTCACCGTTCCTGTTGGGTCCTTGTCGTTCACACACATGTATTCTGTCTGACTGAGGCTAACCTTCATTCCTATCCTTTCCAGGGCATACCTCCACTTCTCTAGATTTCCCTGCACTTGTTCTCTGCTCTCACTACAGATCACAATATCATCTGCAAACATCATAGTCCATGGGGAATCTTGTCTAACCTCATCTACCAGCCTGTCCATCACCACAGCAAACAAGATGGGGCTGAGAGCTGACCCTTGAGGCAGTCCTACCGCCACCTTGAACTCTTCTGTAACACCGACAGCACACCTCACCACTGTTTTACATGTCTTATACATGTCCTGCACCACTTTAACATACTTCTCTGCCACTCAAGACTTCCTCATGCAATACCACAGTTCCTCTCTTGGTACCCTGTCATATGTTTTCTCGAGATCCACAAAGGCACATTGCAGCTCCCTGTGACCTTCTCTGTACTTCTCTATTAACATCCTCAAAGCAAACACTGCATCCGTGGTGCTCTTTCTTGGCATGAAACCAAACTGTTGTTCACAGATGCTGACCTCTGCTCTTAGTCTTGCTTCCATTATTCTTTCCCATAACTTCATTGTATGGCTCATCAACTTTATCCCTCTGTAGTTGCCACAACTCTTCTACACATCTCCCTTGTTCTTAAAAATGTGCACCAGCACACTTCTCCTCCATTCCTCTGGCATCTTCTCACTCTCTGAGACCTTGTTGAATGTTCTTGTCAGGAAATCTACTGCTTCCTCTCCTAGACACTTCCATACCGCCACCGGTATGTCATCAGGGCCAATTGCCTTTCCATTCTTCATCCTCTTCAATGCCCTCCTCACTTCACCCTTACCAATCTTTGCTATTTCCTGGTCCTCAACAGTCACCTCTTCTACTCTTTTTTCTCTCATTTTCCTCATTCATCAGCTCTTCAAAGTACTCTTTCCATCTTCCCAGCACAGTTCTGTCATCAGTCAATATATTTCCCTCTCTGTCCTTAATCACTCTTACATCCTTCCCATCTCTATTTCTCTGCTGTGCCAACCTGTATAAATAATTTTCTCTCTCTTTACTTTCCAACCGAGCATACAAGTCATCATATGCCCTCTGTTTCGCCTTTCACACCGCTACCTTCGCCTTAGGCTGTGCCCCCTGTCCTCCTGTCTTCTTATGTCCTTTCAATGTCCCACTTCTTCTTAGCTAACCTCTTCTTTTGTACACACTCCTGCACTACCTCATTCCACCACCAAGTCTCCTTATCTCCTCTCCTTCCAGATGACACACCAAGAATTCTCTTACCTGTCTCCCTGATCACATTAGCTGTAGTTGTTCAGTCATCTGGAAGCAATTCCTGACCACCCAAAGCCTGTTTCAACTCCTCCTTGAAGACAACACAACACTACTCCTTTTTCAGCTCCCACCACTTTGTCTTCTGCTCTGCCTTTGCCTTCTTCACCTTTCTCACCATCAGCATCATCCTGCACACCACCATCATATGCTGTTTGGCAACACTCTCACCCGCTACGACTTTGCAGTCACTGACTTCCTTCAAATTACATCGCCTGCAAAAGATGTAGTCTACCTGTATGCTCCTACCTCCGCTTTTATAAGTCACTTTATGCTCCGCTCTCTTCTGTAAGAAGCTATTTACCACAGCCATTTCCATCCTTTTTGCAAAATCTACCAACATCTGTCCTTCTGCGTTCCTGTCCTGGATACCAAACCTACCCATCACTTCCTTGTCCCCTCTGTTGCCTGCACTAACATGTCCATTGAAGTCTGCCCCAATGACTACTCTTTCATCTTTGGGGGTATTCTGCATCACTTCATCTAACTCTCTTCAGAATCTCTCCTTCTCTTATAGCTCACATCCTGCCTGTGGGGCATAAGCACTAACAACATTGAACATCATGCCTTCAATTTCTAACTTGAGACTCATCACTCTGTCTGACACTCTTTTCACTTCTAGAACATTCCTGACAAACTCCTCCTTCAAGATGACTCCTACTCCATGTCTTTTCTCATCCACACCATGAAAAAACAGCTTAAACCCTGCTCCTATGCTTCTGGCCTTGCTCTCTTTCCACCTGGTCTCCTGAACACCCAGTATGTCCACCTTTCTCCTCTGCATCATGTCAGCCAGCTCTCGACCTTTTCCTTTCATGGTTCCAACATTCAAAATCCCTATTTTCAGTTCTAGACTCCTGCATTTCCTCCTCTCTCTCTGCCTATGGACACTCCTCCCGCCTCTCCTTCTTCGACCAACAGTAGTCCAATTTCCACCAGCCTCCTGTTGTACAGTACTGATGGCGGTCTGGTTAACCCGGGCCTCGACCGATCTGGTATGAATTTCCTTGATATGACTCGCATGTTTTATTTGGCATTTGTTTTACGCCGGATGCCCTTCCTGACGCAACCCTCTTCATTTATCCGGGCTTTGGACCGGCGTGAGAGAGAGACACTGGCTTGTGCCCCTCCCTCACGGCTGCATTATACAGTGGTATGAAAAAGTATCTGAACCTTTTTTAATTTCTCACATTTCTGCATAAAATCACCATCAAATGTGATCCGATCTTTGTCAAAATCACACGAATGAAAAAACATTATCTGCTTTAACTACAACCACCCAAACATTTATAGTTTTTTTTTATATTTTAATGAGGATGGTCTGCAAACAATGACAGAAAGGGGGGCAATAAGTAACTGAACCATCACATTTAATATTTTGTGGCCTCCCCTTTGGCAGCAATAACTTCAACCAGACGCTTCGTGGAGCTGCAGATCAGTTTGGCACATTGATCAGGACTAATCTTGGCCCATTCTTCTTTACAAAACTGCTGTAGTTCAGTCAGATTCCTGGGTTGACTGGCATGAATCGCTGTCTTGAGGTCATGCTGCAGCATCTCAATGTGGTTCAAGTCTGGACTTTGACTTGGCCACTCCAGAATTTGTATTTTGTTCTTCTGAAACCATTCTGAAGTTGATTTATTTCTGTGTTTTGGATCATTGTCTTGTTACAGCATCCATCCTCTTTTTAGCGTCAACTGTCTGACAAACGGCCTCAGGTTTTCCTGCAAAACATCCTGATAAACTTTTGAATTCATTTTTCCATTAATGATTGCAAGTTGTCCAGGTCCAGAGTCAGCAAAACAGCCCCGAACTATGATGCACCCTCCACCATACTTCACGGTGCGGATGAGGTGTTGATGTTGGTGAGCTGTTCCATTTTTCCTCCACACATGACACTGTGTGTTCCTCCCAAGCAATTCAACTTTGGTTTCATCAGTCCACAAAATATTTTGCCAAAACTTCTGTGGAGTGTCCAAGTGCCTTTTTACAAACATTAAACGAGCAACAATTTTTTTTTTTAGATAGCAGTGCCTTCTTCCTTGGAGTCCTCCCATGAACACCATTCTTGGCCATTGTTTTACATATAGTTGATGTGTGAACAGAGATATTGGACTGTGCCAGTGATTTCTATAAGTCTTTAGCAGACTCTAGGGTTTTTTTTTACCTCTCTGAGTATTCTGTGCTGAACTCTTGGCGTCATCTTTGGTGGACGGCCACTCCTTGGGAGAGAAGCAACAGTGCCAAACTCTCTCCATTTGTAGACAACTTCTCTGACTGTTGATTGATGAACATCCAAACTTTTAGAGATGGTTTTGAATCCTTTCCCAGCTTTATACAAATCAACAATTCTTGATCGAAGGTCTTCAGACAGCTCTTTTGAGAGAGCCATGCTTCACATCAGACAATGCTTCTCATCAAGACAATTCCTACCAGGCGTGTGTTTTATAGTGGGCAGGGCAGCTTTAAGCCACTCATCAGTGATTGGGCACACACCTGACTTAAATTGTTGGTAAAAATTGGTTTCAATTGTTCTTTAAGTCTCCTTAGGCAGAGGGTTCAGTTACTTATTCCCCCCCTTCTGTCATTGTTTGCATGCTATCCAAATTAAAATATGAAAACCTATGAATTTTTGGGTGGTTTTAGTTAAGGCAGACGCTGTTTTTTCATCTGTGTGATTTTGACAAAGATCAGATCACATTTGATGGTGATTTTATGCAGAAATGTGAGAAATTCCAAAAGGTTCAGATACTTTTTCATACCACTGTATATATATATATATATCTTCTTCTTCTTCTTTTACTTTCGGCTGCTCCCTTCAGGGGTCGCCACAGCAAATCATCCGCCTCCACCTCACCCTGTCCTCCGCATCTTCTTTTCTGACTCCAACGACCTTCATGTCTTCCTTCACCACATCCATAAATCTCTTCTTTGGTCTTCCTCGAGGCCTTCTGCCTGGTAGTTCAAACCTCAGCATCCTACTGCCAATATACTCACTATCCCTCCTCTGCACATGTCCAAACCATCTCAATCTAGCCTCTCTGACTTTGTCTCCAAAACTTCTTACATGGGCTGTCCCTCTGATATATTCATTTCTGATCCTATCCATCCTCGTTACTCCCAGAGAGAACCTCAACATTTTCATCTCCGCTACCTCCAGCTCTGCCTCCTGCCTTTTCCTCAGCGCCACTGTTTCTAAGCCACACAACATCGCTGGCCTCACCACCGTCTTGTACACTTTTCCCTTCATTCTTGCTGACACTCTCCTATCGCACATCACACCGGACACTTTTCTCCAACCATTCCAGCCTGCCTGCACACGCTTCTTCACCTCTTTTCCACACTCTCCATTGCTCTGGATTGTTGAGCCTAAGTACTTAAAATCCTCCACCTTCGTTATCTCTGCTACCTGTAACATCACCGTTCCTCCTGGGTCCTTCTCATTCACACACATGTATTCTGATTTTCTGAGGCTACCTTTCATTCCTCTCCTTTCCAGGGCATACCTCCACCTCTCTAGATTTTCCTGCACTTGTTCTCTGCTCTCACTACAGATCACAATGTCATCTGCAAACATCATAGTCCATGGAGATTCTTGTCTCACCTCGTCTGTCAGCCTGTCCATCACCATAGCAAACAAGAAGGGGCTGAGAGCTGACCCTTGATGCAGTCCCACCTCCACCTTGAATTTGTCGGTCACACCGACAGCACACCTCACCACTGTCTTACATCTCTCATACATGTCCTGCACCACTCTAACATACTTCTCTGCCACTCCAGACTTCCTCATGCAATACCACAGTTCTTCTCTTGGCACCCTGTCATATGCTTTTTCCAGATCTACAAAAGCACAATGTAGCTCCCTCTGACCTTCTCTGTACTTCTCTATTAACATCGTCAAAGCAAACATTGAATCTGTGGTGCTCTTTCTTGGCATGAAACCAAACTGTTGTTCACAAATGCTGACCTCTGCCCTTAGTCTAGCTTCCACTATTCTTTCCCATAACTTCATCGTATGGCTCATCAACTTTATCCCTCTGTAGTTGCTGCAACTCTGCACGTCTCCCTTGTTCTTAAAAATGGGCACCAGCACACTTCTCCTCCACTCCTCCGGCATCTGCTCACTCTCTAGGACCTTGTTGAATGTTCTTGTCAGAAAATCTACTGCTACCTCTCCTAGACACTTCCATACCTCCACAGGTATATCATCAGAAAAACTGCCTTTCCATTCTTTATCCTCTTCAGTGCCCTCCTCCCTTCACCCTTACTGATCTTTGCTACATACTGCTCCTCAATGGTCACCTCTTCTACTCTTTTTTCTCTCTCATTTTCCTCATTCATCAGCTCCTCAAAGTACTCTTTCCATCTTCCCAGCACACTTCTGTCATCAGTCAATACATTTCCCTCTCTGTCCTTTATCAATCTAACTTGCTGCACGTCCTTCCCATCTCTATTTCTCTGCTGTGCCAACCTGTATAGATCATTTTCTCCCTCTTTACTATCCAACCTATCATACAAGTCATCATACGCCCTCTGTTTGGCCTTAGCCACTGCTACTTTCGCCTTACACTGTGTCTCCCTGTACTCCTGTTTACTCTCTTCGGTCCTCTCAATGTCCCACTTCTTCTTAGCGAACCTCTTCCTTTGTACACACTCCTGCACTTCCTCATTCCACCACCAAGTCTCCTTATCTACTTTCCTTCCAGAGGACACACCAAGTACTCTCCTACCTGTGTCCCTGATCACATTTGTTGTCCAGTCATTTGGAAGCACTTCCTGGCCACCCAAAGCCTGTTTCAACTCCTCCTTGAAGACAACACGACACGCTTCCTTTTTCAGCTTCCACCATCAGATTCATCCTGCACACCACCATCCTATGCTGTTTGGCAACACTCTCACCCACTATGGCTTTGCAGTCACTGACTTCCTTCAAATTACATCGCCTACACCAGATGTAGTCTACCTGTGTGCTCCTACCTCCACTTTTATAAGTCACCCTATGCTCCTGTTTCTTCTGGAAGAAAGTATTCACCACAGCCATTTCCATCCTTTTTGCAAAATCTATCAACATCTGTCCTTCTGCGTTTCTGTCCTGGATACCAAACCTGCCCATCACTTCCTCGTCCCCTCTGTTGCCTGCACCAACATGTCCATTGAATTAGGCACCAATGACCACTCTTTCACCTCTGGCGGTACTCTGCATCACTTCATCTAAGTCACTCCAGAATCTCTCCTTCTCTTCTCGCTCACATCCTGCCTGTGGGGCATAAGCACTAACAACATTGAGCATTACACCTTCAATTTCTAACTTGAGACTCATCACTCTGTCTGACATTCTTTTCACTTTTATAACATTCCTGACAAACTCCTCCTTCAAGATGACTCCTACTCAATTTCTCTTCCCATCCACACCGTGATAAAATAGCTTAAACCCTGCTCCTAAGCTTTTAGCTTTGCTACCTTTCCACCTGGTCTCCTGAACACACAGTATGTCCACCTTCCTCCTCTGCATCATGTCAGCGAGCTCTCTACCTTTTCTTTGCATAGTTCCAACATTCAAAGTCCCCACTCTCAGTCCTAGACTCATGCCTTTCCTTTTCTCTCTCTGCCTACGGACACGCCTCCCACCTCTCCTTCTTCGACGTCTTCGACCAACAGTAGTCCAATTTCCATCAGCACCCTGTTGATTGACAGCACTGATGGCGGTCGTTGTTAACCCGGGCCTCGACCGATCCGGTATGGGTCGGACTTCTGATTTGCATCATAAATGTTTGCCATTGGTTTTACGTCGGATGCCCTTCCTGACACAACCCTCTGCATTTCTCCGGGCTTGGGACTGGCATAAGGGGGAGAGACACTGGTTCGTGCCCCCCCACCTCATATATATATATATATATATATGTATATATATATCGATTTATTTCAGGGCAGTGGTGGCCTGGTGGTAAAGGGTGCCGGACCGCTGATCCTAAGGTTGGGGATTCGAGTCCTACTCTCCCACAAGGTTGTCACTGCACCCCGACCACCCCCCCACTCCCCAGTGTACTGCCTGGGTTATCAAAGGCCGGCCATGTCTCTCACTGTCTATGGTGAGAGGCTCATGTAAAAGAACCATTGCTGACTTTCGTCAAGAGTAGCTGCATAGCCGTCAGTGTGTTTCTGTCCCTCGTTAAAGGGTTGTGTCTGAAAGGGCATCCAATGTAAAAACCTATGAACCAAATGAAACATCCGAAACAGATGATTCCTTGAAAAAGTGAAAAGCCAAAAGGAGAAGAAGACTCATATATATTTATTTATTTAGTTCACAGAATGTTAACTGTAAACTTTGGAGAATTAGTCCAAACCCTGTTTATTAATATTGTGATAACATGTATTTTTATTTTTTAATTTAGATTGCTGTGCACGCTGAGTGCAAATTTTAAGGAAGCGACACAGTTCACATTATCTTCATCTTCGCATCTGTCACGCTATGAACTAATAATGACGAAGACGTGACTCTCCCTAAAATGTGGCCTTGTTTTGTGCGTGTGTGTATGAGAGAGAGAGAGATAGAGAGAGACACAGAGAGAGAGAGAGCGAGAGTGAGGGACACAGAAAGACAGAGAGAGAGAGACAGAAAGAGAGAGAGACAGAGAGAGAGAGAGAGAGCGAGAGAGAGAGAGAGAGAGAGAGAGAGAGAGAGAGACACAGAAAGACAGAGAGAGAGACAGAGAGAGAGAGAGAGAGAGAGAGAGAGAGAGAGAGAGAGAGAGAGAGAGAGAGAGAGAGAGAGAGAGAGAGAGAGAGCATTATTTCCCCTCACCTCTTTACGGCTCTCATCCAGTTCTTTTGTATTCTCCACGTTGATGGTGGCGCTGTTGGAAGGTAGCACGGTTGCCATGACACCTGCGCTGTTATTAGTCCCATCTTGGCAGTGTTCCACAGTAATGACTCCAGCTGATGCACTTAGTGGAAACTTCCCACGCATAACTATATCTCCTTCTTTGGGAGACATTTCCCCTTCTGTTTCTACGACAACCCCTGTCCTCTTGTCAGCACGGTAGCGCTTAGACATGTACTTGTAGAAGAGGAGACGCCGATCAGCAATCCAGGCCAAAACAACACAGACTGGGAACAGGGACAGTGTGACCAGGGCCTCCCATACCTGACACACACACACACACACACACACACACACACACACACACACAGTATTTTCTACTGTTTCCATTCCATCCACACACCCAGCAATACTCTCTCTCACTCTGACCTACCTCTACAACTCCAGGTGAGATGATGGCGAGTATAAGGTAAAGCCAAATGTATGCAAAGATGCTCCAGAAAGCAGTGATGAAAAACACTCGCAGGTGTTTGATCTTCCTCACCTCACCATCAGGGATTACCCACACACAGATCCCAAGGATCACAAACATGTTGAAGGCGGCACTGCCCACAATCGTCCCAGGGCCGAGTTCACCTGAATCAAATCCGTGCCCGCAAACCTAAAACATGTACACACGTATAATCAACTAATTATCTGCTCAACATTCGGTTTTAGTATTTCCAGTACTTGGCATGTAAGCACTTAGCATTCAGCATGACAGTGTTCAGATCCCTCTGACTGTTGGCACTAACCACTATATACAGTGGTACCTCACTTTACAAAAGTCTTACCAAACAAAAAATGCAGGTTACGAAACGCATTTTCCTAAAATTTGTGTCTCTGGATACAAAACAAGTTCACATTATGAAAGAGCCATCTTAAAAATTCAAATGCGCCATTTAAACATTAAAATACACCATTCAGACAATGCACAAGCTGCTCTCCCATCAATGACGTTCAAACATCCTGCACCGCTGGCCTCTCATTGGCTAGGAGGGATGATGCAGCTACCTCCCATTGCCTATCTCCCCACATCCTACCCCGTTGGCCTCCCATTGGTTATGAGGGATGACGCAGCTCCCTCTTATTGGCTATCTCCCAACACCCCAGCCTGCTGGTCTCCCATTGGCTAGAAGGGATGACACAGCTCCTTCCCAGCTACCATAATGCTTTGCGTGTAAAGGACAGAGTTACTGTTGTTTTATGCTTCATTTCTTGACTCGGGCTTTTAATCTTCCATAAACATTTGTAAGATTATAACTCTGCTAAGTCAACACACATGCGCGCACACACACACACACACACACACACACACACACACACACACACACACACACACACACACACACGTGTGATTTCCAGTGCGAGTGAGAAGAAATGGGCTCGAGTGATATTGCAAAGGAATATGGCCAAACCCGTCTACCATTGGTATGATATTGAAGCAGAAGGATGTCTTAAAAGGTGTACTTTTATAATTTTTAAGGGGTTTAGGGGTAGTCTTGGGGGCCTTGGAACGAATCACGCATTTTACATATAAAATGCGGTTCAATTTACGAAAAATGCAGGTTACGAAAAAGGCTCTGGAATGGATTAATTTCGTAAAGTGAGGTATCACAGTCCTCTTATGTTGCAATTTTTTTTTTTTTTATGCCGATCATATTATTTCAGACCCAAATTCAATATAAAAATTTTGTGTTCATGATTTCAAGGTTAGTTGAGCTACAAGCATAGCATATAGATTCCTAGTACGTTACCACTGGCAGTTTTTCTTTCAAGGAGAACCGTCTTCACTCTATCAAATTCAATATAACATTAAAAAAAGATATGTAGAGTACTACGTTCAAACGGTCACGGAGTGTGACTCCATCATAAGACACTTTGGTGTCCCTGATCTTTGACCTATGACCACAGAGCCTGGACGGACCTTAAGCATTTAGTAATAGAAAACCGCTGAACGTTTGGTCCAAACCCTTTCAGGGGTTCAGCCCGCCAGAGTATGCACAAGATTGTCACAAGATGATCTCATGTGACATTAACTTTTGACCTATGACTTCAGAACCTATACCAGTTCAATCTACTTTAGCAGTGAGAAACTGGTAAATAAATGAAACACATAATTCGCTTGTACTTGAGTGATATTTTATATCGACAAATTTGTACACAAGAAAAATTACATTTACATTTAAGAAGGTCTTCCTAGCTCGGGTGTTTCTGTGTGGAGTTCTGGGTTCACCTCGTACTCGCGGGAGTTTCCTCCGGGCCCTCTGGTTCCCTCCCAAAGCTCAAAAACATCTACAGTAGGCTAATTGGTTATTCCAACACCCAGGTGTGAGAGTAACTGTGAATGATTATGAGAGTGTTGGCCCTGTGCTGGCCTGGCCCAGGTGGTTGAGAGGGGTGCCAGCTTCCCCGCAACACAAATTAGGATTCAACAACTTAGAAAATGAATGAGTATCTGTGCACCTAGTTAAATAGTAAGACAGTCTGACCCCACGCTTCCATTAGACCTGCACTCTGTAAGATACACACGGCTGCTATGCACTAAAGAGTGGACTGCCTCTTATAAAAGAAGAAATTTGGAATTAAGCCCTCGTGAACACTGCAGTGTAAAAGGGATTGGGGCTTACTGGCTTCCTCTTCATGGCTAACACACACAAAAAAAAAAAAAAAAAAAAAAAAAAAAAAAGATGGAAACCACGTTTACTGAAGTAACTTCTTTCTATCCCCAGTGCAGCTAAGTGGGTTATCAAAGGCCAGCCGTGTCTCTAACTGTGCTGGGGGTTCATGTAAAAGAACCACTGATGACTTTCGACAAGAGGAGCTGGATAGCTGTCAGTGTGTTTCTGCCCTGCGATGGCATGGCGAGCTGTCCGCTGTCCAGGGTGTACTCTGCCCTTGTTTGGACCCAGCTGGGATGATCAGAGTCCCCGCGACCCTAATTAGTATTAAGCGGTTACAGAAAATGAACGATGAACTTAGTTCTAGTAGTAGATCTTTGGGTTAATTGGGATCACTCAGGCGTAGCAGGAAAGAGATTATACAAGGTCAACTTTTTATCTCTCATTGGCTTTCAGCAGCAGATGGCTACCATCACCAGTCAAGGCTCAAACCTGTACTCTTGGATGTCAGTGGTGAGTCTTGTAACAAATGTCCGTTCCTTATTTGAGTAAAGTTTCATGAAAAGACTTTACAGATAATCAACACATGACTTACTTCGATGACAGAGAGTAAGATCTCAGGTGCCGAGGAGCCCAAAGCCATTAGTGTTAGGTTAGAAACAGTCTCATTCCAGATGCGTACGGTGGCCACTGTCGTCTCCCCATTCGGCAGAGTGATTGTCACTTCTTTCTCCTGATTATGAAAAACTTATGTTAATACAAGTTGGATAAAATGGTACCCGGTGAAACACCAGTTAGAAAATGAAGATAAGACCAAAGGTGGTGGACAAGACAATAATACCCCCTGGAGGAACCCCCTGGAACTCTATCAGACCACACCAGGAATCCCAAACTCCTGTTACTCCAATAAAACCTTATAATCCCGCTCCCAAATATTATCTAGTATACAGTGTCTGGCAAGCATTTAATTGACTTACCTGTGATGTAATAACTTCAATAGACGCCATAAACCGATCAGCGATGATGGACACTCCCAGGAACATGTACATCAGAGAGATGAAATAGACAGCAGCACGGCCAACCTTGTCCCCAAGTCCAGGGTTGTCAGGCTTCCACACTGGCAGGAGGATACCCGGGTTACACGTTACCTTCTTGCTACAGAAATTTGAACTGCCATTAGTGGACAATAAATTATCAGATGACTCCACCACAGTGGGAGTAACACTCAGCTCTTCTTCTCTTTGGGACTCTGCAGTGCAGGATGGAAGGAAAGAGATGAGGAGGCACAAGGACAATAGGGAGACCACAGAGCTGAGAGAAAATGATGACATGGCTTCTGTCCTTAGGCAGTGACAACGTGTAGTGAAGCGGAGACAAAGAAAGGACAGGAAGGTGGTCACCTGTTGGAAGAGGTAACAGACAGAATACTTTACACAGAACCTGTTATCTTTTCTAGAGCTACAGTTCATTCAAAAAGGGACTTGTACAGCATTCGCTCGACATGATCTCAGTATTTCATCAGGAAGTCATTCTTCAAGGGTGCCGAGATAAACCTTATAACTTCTGAGTGAGAAACACTGTTCTGCGAGTGCAAGCAGCAATGTGTGGGGCCCAAGCATTGCCCCCTGTGGTCAGTTCTTGCCTCACTTCCCAGGACACTAAACAGCCTACAGATGAGAAGTTTTCTGAGAAATACTTCAGTTCTATACCCCTGACACACCTCCCATAAAGGTGTGTAACATTCTGGAGAATCTTTTAGCAGAACTTAATTATATCACTAATAAGCCCTCTATAATTGATGGTGGCATGCTGGTGTAGTGTTCAGCATGTTCTCCCCACCGCAAGAAGGTCCTGGGTTTGAATCCTGGGTGTTTCTGTGTGGAGTTTACAGAGAGTTATTTTCCCCTTGCTATTGTGGGTTTCCTCTGGGTACTCTGGTTTGCCCCAACAATCCGAAAATATTAGGCTAATTCGGCGAGTCACCCTGGGTCTGAGTGTGTGATTGGTTGTGTGTATTGGCCTGTGAAGGTCTGGCTAGCTGTTCAGAGTTCAAACATGTTATGAAACGAATTAATGAATGAATTATTTAATATTCATCATCATTTAATTTTCGCAGGGAGGCTGGCACCCATCTCAGCCAACTCTGGGCGTGGGTGGGGTGCCATCGCAGGGCAACCACTCATACAACCATAATTAATTAATGTATACAGTATATTAATTGATATTGCAAAAATATATATATATATTTTTTTCTGATTCTTTCTTCACATTCAACTAAGAATAATAACAGTTTTGCAGTAATTTGAATGCAATAGTAAAACGGTTTCTTACAGTTTAGAAGAAAGAATGAAAGTGCTATTATATATATATATATATATACCGCATGGTTCTCTCTCTTTCCTTCCTGCTGTATCCTTTTCTTTCTCCATCCATCCATCCATCATCAATCAAACCCTCATGTGTAATTAACATGGCTGGGTTTCATCTCTACATCATCTGATTGCCCTGTAGTTAGGAAATCACTCCTATTAAAGCCCAGCCAGAAGCCATTTTAGCACCGGTAATCATGTCATCAATCACATGTCTCACTCTTAGACTGCACACTTAAAATTCATTTATTCTACCAAGCTGGAGAGTAACAAGCACCATCAAATTTGGCTGAGAGACATCGGCTTGCATTTGATTGGTAAACAATTGGGGTTTTGAGGAAAGAAGATTTTATTGGAAAAGGGAAACACTTTATAGGAAATAAACAAGCTGGTGTTTGCTTCCTGTTGGCATGAGCCGAACCTGAGCCAATACACTCTCTCTGCTAAAGGTTTCAGTTTGGTTCAAATGACAAAACCTTTGCAGTGGTCAGAATGTATGTAAGCGGATTATTAACCGTTACAACTTTGAATTCATTACCATAAAGGTAATCATGAAACTTTTCTACAATGGACCATTTCAGAGCTAGAAATTCTAGCTTATGAGCTGGATATCTGGTTTCGCTTGGTATCAGCCCCCTACTGGCATAGGCTATGATGCGCATTTTACCACTTTGCTCTTGATAAAGAGCGGCACCTAGGCCTGTAGAGCTGGCGTCGGTATGCAGAACATATTGGAGCTTTGGATCTGCAAAGCCCAATACAGGAGAGGATGTTAATTTCTCCTTAATGCATTCAAAGGCTGACTGACAGACAGATGTCCACCTCTCGGCAAAAGGTTCTCGAGGGTTGAAATACTTAGAAGTGTCGGTTCGTTTCTGGACTTTTCTATAAGGTGGGTAGCCACATGTAAGGTCGTTTAAGGGCCGAACTATCTTTGAATAATCTTTAACAAATCGGCGATAGTAGCCGGTGAACCCTAAAAACGACTTGAGCTGCTTCAAGTTTTGTGGCACTGGCCAGGTCTTAATGGCTGCTACTTTTTCAGGATCTGTTTCTACGCCATTTCTTGAAACAATATGGCCTAAATATTTAACAGATGTCTGAAAAAAGCGACATTTCTGGGGGGACAACTTTAAGCCATATTCACGAAGACGGTCCAAAACATGCTTTAGCCTCTGTATGTGTTGCTCTAGGGAGTCTGAGAAAACAATCAAATCGTCTAGGAAGACAAGCACCTCCTTAAGATTAATGTCTCCCATGCACCTCTCCATTAACCTCTGAAAGGTGCTGGGAGCATTTGTGATTCCACGAGGCATTCGATTGAACTCATAAAACCCTAGGGGGCATACAAACGCTGTTTTGGCCTTATCTTCCTCCTCCATCTCTATCTGGTAGTAGCCCGCCTTTAAGTCCATGACAAAGAACCAGTTTGACCCAGATAGAGCGGAGAAGGTCTCTTCAAGATTTGGTAACGCGTAAGCGTCTTTAACCGGTTGTACGTTAACCTTACGGTAGTCCACACAGAGACGTACCTCACCCGTCTTTTTCTTTTTTTTGATTGGGGACGAGAAAGGGGATTCTGATGGTCTTATTACCCCGGCATCGAGAAGCATTTTGAGGTGTTTCCTAACAGCTTCGTAGTCATTTGGGTGAATAGGCCTCGATCTCTGTTTTATGGGTGTTTCGTCTTTAAGCTTGATTTTATGCTTAACTCTAGTGGCATGGCCAAAGTCAAGATCGTGGCATGCGAAGACATCACTGTAAGCACTCAGACTCTGTGTGATGTGACTTTTCCACTCCTCAGGCAGAGGTGAATTTTCAAAATCAAAAGTCAACTGGTCCTTCGGTGATGAGGAGTCTGCAGACAAGCGACAACAACCTGCTGAGTTGGTATTGGACAGGTTTTGAGTTTCCAAAACTTGGTCTGCAACATGCAGTTCAGCAAGGACACAGTTGCCAGGAAGCATGATGTCATGATCGGTTTCATTTCTTATCCAAACAGGGTGTTTGTAAGGACTTTGACTTGGCGCTGTGATAAGACAGCAGTCAACAAAGATTCCACCTGGAAGGGCTGAGGACATTGGCTGCTCTACTACTGCCCATTTGTCTGTGAGTGGTGAACTTAAGTGGGCGTAGCTTTCAAGACAGACCTTCTCGTGAGCTGGAATACCATAAGGTGTGTTGCCCCTCAGTGTCATTAGCCCAAGCTTCCCTGTGCTCTTTGTTTCGTATCTGTGCTCGAAGATTTTTAAAATCTGACTATAGCCATAGACAGCTGGTAGAATGGGAGTGTCTCGACAATGTTCCTCATATAAAACATCGAGGGCATTTGTACCAATTAACACTGGCAAGTCTGTGCTGGAGCGCAAATCAGGTACTATTAGAGATAATGTAGAAATTTGAGGCTCAGACTCAACAAACTCTTTTGGAAAACCAACTGGAACTTCTACATAGCCTAGATAAGGTATCGCCTGACCGTTTGCACCCTCAACATCTAGGTCACTGATCGGCTGGATTGGAAAATCAACCAGGTGTCTCTGGTAAAAGGAGTGTGAAATAGTCGTAACTTGCGACCCTGAATCTAATAGAGAATTGCAGCTAACGCCAGCTATGTTTATATTAGCAGTGCACTTCTTGCCTATTAAGCCCTTGGGAAAGCTAGAATGGTGCTTACTCGTTAGCGTACAACTCTGTTTTGGCTGGGGTTTCTGAGTGGGACTTGTGTCGCTACTAGTTCCAGTTTGTCCCTCAACTGAAACAGGAACTAGTTTAAATCAGTGTTACATTGGTCCTCCCAAGCCTTTTGTTTTAACCTAAGCTCTTTGCACTTAGGTTCAACAGCTTTGGGGTTTGGGTCACTGTCACAAGAGGGGGCTATATGGCCATCCTCGCCACAGTTAAAGCAGAACCATGGGTGAGGCTTTTTGTTACCTTTGCCAAAGCTTTCACTTTCCGGCTGTGAGTTCTGTGTTTGTGTTTCTTTCCGCTGTTGTTTCTTTGCAACTTTGGGGGACTTTGTCTGAGGTTTCTTTTCAACTGTCTTTTCCATGGACGCTTTTAAGGAAGTTAACTGTTCTTGCAGTTGAGCAATTTGTTTCTGCAGTTTCTTGGTAGACGTTTTACTAGAATTGTCTGCAGCAGCAGCTTGAAACTCAGTGTCTGCATAAACATTTAAAGGGTTGGACTGTACCTTTACTTTTGAAAGTCCTAAGTGCTGCTTCATGTGAGTGGACTTAGCCGTTTGTTTATCCTCCTCTGTTCGCAGCAACAAAAGAAGTTCAGAAAAGGGAGGTGGGCTGGATTTCTTTTGTTCTAGATGGAGGCTGGTAATTAGGTTATCATCCCAGCACCCCCTACAGAACTGTTTTAAAAGCTGTCGATCAAAATCACTGACTGTAACGCCTCCCCCTTTAGCAACTTTGCTTAATGTAGTCTGGAGCCGGTGCAAGTATGTTGAAGGTTTTTCTCCGGCATTTTGGTTTGTGCTCAAAAATTTCACAAACAGCTCATCAGTATCATCTACGTTCCCGTATGCAGAGTCGAGCAAGCTCAGAAAGTCTTTTGGGCTGGACAAGGGACCCAATTGTTTGACAATATTGGCGGCTGGTGGTAAGAGACTTTCAATAATTTTTCTTACTACCTGTCTTTCAGGAACAGAAGAGTCGGCAAGATAAAACTCAACATGACTGCGCCAAGTGTCATAATCTACTTCCGTATTAGGGCACAGAAATTTTCCAGAGAACGACCTGAACTTGGAAGAGTTCGGATAAGTTTGGGACGTGTCAGCACTTTTGACAATGTGCTCGACAATCACCCTCTGGACTTCAGGGGTGCTCAAGTGTTCGGGATTTAAAATAGGAGTTGGTCTGCTGTTGATTGGAGAACTGGGAATATCAGAGTTTGAGGTAGTTGTGAGAGTTTCCCTATTTGTTTGTGTCACAACAGAATCACCTGTTAAAGTTTCAGTTACTGGAGTAGCGTCAGTGGAAGCTATACTTTCACTTTCAGCAGCAGAGGCCTGAAGTTTGTTAAGTTCACCAAGAAACAATTTCTCATAATCTATTTCACTTGCTTTGGCAATTCCCTTTAAATCAAAGAGAAAAGACTTGGTCAGATCAGCTGTTAACTTAGCACTATAAAGTGGGGATAAGAGCTGAATTTTGTGAACAACCTTTGGGTCAGATGTTGCTCTTTGACATGGTAGTTCATCCTGAATTGACTCAATAGCAGTGCCATACTCAAACTCAACTACGGCTGTATTTTTAAAGTCAGGGTCAGAACTAGTAAGTTTCACTGTTCGTGTAATAGAACCATACTTTTCTAAAAACTTAATAACTTCAGTATTAAAATCAGTCTCAGTACCAGAAAAAACACTAATTAATACAACATTTGGTACTTTGATACCTTCACGTTCAATGATATCCATGTTTCTTTTGTGGGAAAAGTTGTACAAAAACTGTCATAAAACTGCCAAACTGTATGCCAAATTATTAATTTAGAGGCAAAATGTAGCTAAAACTCCTCCTGGCTGGCTCGCCACTTTGATGTAACACCAGCTTAGTATAGCTGGGCTAGATTATATGCTAGGTTCTAGACGAGTAGAATGAATTATAGAGATTTAAAGTTGAACAGCCGGCAGATTTATTACAATTTCACAATAGCACAAGAAATAGTGCAAACAATGTGTAGAGCGCTCTTTACAAATAAAAATAAAAGTAAAATAGGCTTAGAGTTTCTGAGGTTCGAACCCTTAAGGTTTGATTTGTGTGAATTCGGGAGGTCTTTTCCAGGATTGTGATCCGTTTGGGATAAAGTGGTTTTATTTGTTCTTATCTGGGATTCTGTGATTTGAAGTGGTTGGGTCTGTAGATCCACTCTCGCATCCAGAGCAGCTGGCCACACTGCTTCTGGATCCGCCAAGAGTTCTCACTGGGTTTGGCTCGCCATCCGTGTCCGAAACCAGCTTCAAGATCAGATCCAGGTCCACTAAAAAACCAGTCGGAGTTTCCAAGAAAACAAACACACTCCACCCGGTTTGATTGAGAGAGAACAAAACACATACAAGGCTTTGTGTAGCTTGTCAAGTGCTCTCTGTGTCCTGCTCTGCAGCATGCTCTGCTGTGCTTAGCTAGGGGCATGCAGCATGTGCTTATGATGCGTTCAAGGGGACTAGGAAAACTATAGTGCTTCCAGGGAGCGTTGGAAATTAGGGTTTTTTTTTCCAATAAAATTAGTAACCATGTATTTATATGGGTTACACCTGCATGACTAATATTTTGATTTCATTTCGAATTCCCTCGTAGTAAAATCCACACTCATCCACGTTCTTCAGAATATTGTGCCTGTACAATGTCACAGTGAGTCAGTAGAAAGTGGTAGTGAGGATCTGCTCGAATTATGACGCAGTAAGAACTTAATAAGGACGTAGTAAGGACAGTGTTGTCATAGAAACAATGTCACTAAAACAAAGTTGGGACTTCACTGCAGTAGTGAGGCACGGGCTTGTTGTTCGTTCATGTCAACAGTTTCACAACGACTGACAAATCACTGTATTTATAAGGACAGAAGACACACAAAACATGTGGTAAGTTCATAGTGCAATCTGATTAGTCATAGTAAAAATGCAGTACGAACAAATTGGATGTGCTGTGCATAATCATGCTTGTGGTTAAAACATTTGCAGGAACATGTTATACTTAGTGAGAATGCTCCACAGATGTGGTGAGGAAGTGGTAGGAACCCGAAAACTGCAATTATTTACATTTTAACCACACCCCCAATGTGTTTTAAATTTCCAGGATGCAGTGTGGTGTTTTTGGTCATGGTCTATGTCTGAGTGTGATGGGAGTTGAACACCATCAGATGTAAGGTTGTAAAATTTCCAGTGGTACATTATTTCCAATAAAATATCATTGTTAAATGGTCATCTTCCTCATTCTTTATACCTCAGAGACATGGAGCACACCACGGTAATGCACATCTAGGTCAGGATGCCTGCCCTGCTGCAAGAAGGTCCTGGGTTCAAATCCTGGGCTTGGTGAGGGCGTTTCCTCCCACAGTACAAAGACATGCACCTTGGACTAAATGGCTGTTCCACATCGCCCCTAGGTGTGAGTGTGTATGGTTGTGTATGCTATCCTACAATGGGCTGGCAAGCTGTTCAGGGTGTACCCTACCTTCTCCCGGGATCAGCTGAGATAGGCTTAATTTTCCCCATAACCCGAATATAACTAGTTTAGCTAATGTATAAAGCATTAATTAATCAGAGTTTGTTTGGCTAATTTAACAATTGAACTTCTGTCATATTAATCTGGTCCTTAACGACCTTCCTTGAAGTGATGCTTCAGCTGAGTGAAACACACAAAGAGTGCAAGATTAAATTATTTATTGTGATTACTGCCGTTTATTTCACCAGACGTTAAACACCATGAATTGTTGAGTTTAGGAGCTGTTCTTTTTTGTCTACACGACCCAAACTGAAGTGTACATGTGACTTCCCTCATGCACAGGTAGAACAGGGTGCAGTTCCAGAGGTTTGATATTCGGTGCTTTATAAAGCACGGAATATTTAATACCTGATAAATAAAAAAGCAACAACCAATGTGCAACAATCAATCAAGCCATCATAAAGATTACAATCATGGGCCAGCGGTGGTCTCATGATTACAGAAGAACGATTGGACAGAAACGTTGTGGGTTCTATTCCCAAACTGGCAGGAAAAATGCGTGGTGACAATTGAAATGAGCTGCACCTTCATTTCCCATCCTTTCATTGCTGTAGTGCCCTTGAGCAAGGCACCTAACCCCCCAACTGCTCACTGGGACAGTGTGTGTGTGTGTGTGTGTGTGTGTGTGTGTGTGCGTGCGTGCGTGCGTGCGTGCGTGTGTGTGTGTGTGTGTGTGTGTGTGATTATGTTGTAAGGTTTAGATGTCAAGTCCGATGTCACTTATGGGATTGAAACTGTACAGATATTTATATACAGTAGGCCCTTGACCATTCACGGTTTAGTGCTCGCGCTCCTGCATACTCGTGGATTGGCGACAAACCCAGAAGTAACTGGCACGTGATTCAAATTTGGCCAATGGCTGAAAGCTTTTGTTTCTTCCTCCTGCTGGTTGGTTGCAGATGATGTATACGCCTTTTTTCTTTTCCTTCACGCACATGTCACAATGTGATTGTTTGAATTGTGAATTCACTTTTTTTTTTGTGTGTTTTTAATGATTATTTCTGCCCTATGATGATCTGTAGTGAGAGCAGAGAACAAGTGCAGGAAAATACAGAGAGGTGGAGGTACACCCTGGAAAGGAGAGGAATGAAAGCTACCCTCAGTAAAACAGAATACATGTGAAACAGTCCAGAGCAGTGGAGAATGTGGAAAAGAGGTGAAGAAGCGTGTGCAGGCAGGTTGGAATGGTTGGAGAAAAGTGTTTGGTGTGATGTGTGATAGGAGTGTATCGGCAAGAATGAAGAGAAAAGTATACAGGACGGTGATGAGGCCAGCGATGTTGTATGGTTTAGAAACAGTGGCACTGAGGAAAAGACAGGAGGCAGAGCTGGAGGTAGCAGAGATGAAAATGTTGAGGTTCTCTTTGGGAGTAACGAGGATGGATAGGATTAGGAATGAGCACATCAGAGGGACAGCACATGTAAGACGTTTTGGAGACAAAGTCAGAGAGGCTAGATTGAGATGGTTTGGACATGTACAGAGGAGGGATAGTGAGTATATTGGTAGTAGGATGCTGAGGTTGGAACTACCAGGCAGAAGGCCGAGAGGAAGACTAAAGAGAAGATTTATGGATGTGGTGAAGGAGGACATGAGGTCGTTGGAGTAAGAGTAGAAGATGCAGAGGACAGGGTGAGATGGAGGCAGATGAGCCACCGTGGTGACCCCTGAAGGGAACAGCCGAAAGGAAAAGAAGAAGAAGATGTCACTCAAAATGCCTTCTCTAGCTTCTGGTAAGAAGCCTAAGCGCTTTATTTATTCATAAATATTGTCATACTACAAAATGTATATATATATATATATATATATATATATATATTTTTTTTTTTTTTTTTAATAAACGTCATGTCAGATATTTCTTACGGTGAATTTTTGACATTTTGAAAGAGTAGTTTTGTGCAGTAATGTTTACAGAATGAAGGAAAGCCCTAATTGCTCTCATTTGGATGTGTTTTGCTGAAGAGATGAACCATCCCATCATAAGTAATTTAATGCAGTATCTCACCAAAGCGAATGTCTTGTTATTGTGACAAGTCGGTGGATCACAAGCTGCCCTCCAGCATGGCTAGCTTTATGCGAACTGTTCCTCATATCCGTTACCCACCCCCCCATGTTTAAAACCAGTACCGTGCAAAGTCTATATTACATTATCCATGCTGTGTGATGGAGCTCCTTGCACTCTATGAGTCTATCTTCAGTTTCTACGTTTCAGAAGGTCAGGATGTGTAGACATTGTAGATGAAATTCACAGGACCATGTAGTCAATATGAAGGTGAATATGTAGTTGACGTAAAAAAGAATAAAACTAGAATAATGTGAGAAAGAATTCATTTATTCATTCATTCATTTTCTGAACTGCTTCAACCTAATTAGGTTCGCGGGGATACTGGTGCTTATCTCAGCCGAATCGGGCGGACGGCAGAGTACACCCTGGACAGCTTGTCAGGCCATCGCAGGGCCATGAGAAATCAGTTACAGATTATTAGTAAGAACAGCAGGGAGATTGAGCGAATCCATGCTCAGGAGATGAACCCACACTACCTCGTTTGGGGCACAGTATTTCCAACATACACAACTGATTACAGACAGCAGGATGGAGCGTGTGTGTGATGTGGTGCAAAAGCCAGACACACACTCAATCAGTTCACGGAGAATATACAGATGCTGTATAGTCTCGTCTGTTTTGCATATAAGTGTCTTTTCTTTCATTTGGGATGAAATTGGATTCATTTATATTGTTATGATCTGTACTGCTACATTGCTGATGGTTGTTTCAGGGTACTGTCTGGAAAACAGTACAAAAAAGACTTCTGTTTTCATTGCTCATACATGTACACTCACATTTATATTCATTTTGTGAACACAATCTCTCTCTCTCTCTCTCTCTCTCTCTCTCTCTCTCTCTCTCTCTCCCCCTCCATCTCTCTCTCTCTCTCTCTCACACACACACACACACACACACACACACAATTTATCAAGGCATCACCGGTTGCAAAATGGTGTACTATCCCCAGGGAGCTTGGTCTTCATATGTCTAAACTGTTTATCAGCCGACTTCCTGTTCTCCTTCTTCACTTAGCGAGCAGAAGGTCAAGACACACACATCAACTCTCATTATACAGTCCATGTCAGAGAGAGAGAGAGAGAGAGAGAGAGAGAGAGAGAATGAGAGAGAGAAAGAAGGGGGTCAGTGGGTGGTGTCTATTTTTAAAATACTGCAAAAATAATATATTTCTAATACATTTAATTTCTTATGATTTTATCTTCAAAACTTTCCATTAAATGTGTTGTTTATAATTAAATTATTGTTTACTGACTCAATACCTCAGAACCAAAAAAAAAAAAAAAAAACACAAAAAAATCTTCTTCATAAACAAACTCTGAGCTTGTTTAATCACATTAAGGAGCATTTGTGATGAAACCATGTGAGCTACAGGTATCTATTTAACATTACCAGGTTGGAAGCGAGGACAGCAGCATAAACCTTTACTGAGTTTAATTTCCAACTTTTTTTTTTTTTTCTCACCAATTGTCAATGCAATGTCTGTCTGTCTGTTTATGAACAATATCCTGACCACACCTGTACACAGATTTACACTAAACTTGATGAAGGACACTACCCAACCCGAGTCTCAGACAGGACTCAGGACATTCGCACGGCCAACACTGTGCCACGGCCAATATTATTATTATTATTATTATTATTATTATTATTATTGTTGTTGTTGTTGTTGTTGTTGTTGTTGTTGTTGAAGTCTAAAATTCAAGAAATATTGCTAAAATGAAAATATTCAATATACAGATGTAGACTGAATTTATTTCAGTACTTGAGGTTTTTTTATTTATTTTTTTTTTTTTTTTTTTTTTTACTAACATACAAAAATTATTATCTTGGTTAACCATGGACTGTTGTTTCAATCCTTCTCTTTTAAATAATCTCTGGTTGTTTATTTATTTATTCTTTGTGAAGGTAGTCTTACAATATGCGGCTGCTTCTTCATGGTTGTTTTGATTTCAGAACATGATCAGAACTGTGTGGTGTTAGTATCTGATCTGCGAACATCTCGAGTGCTGAATGAATTGCTCTTTGATGAGCTGAATAGTGAATGCTCAGGCCCTCGGCTCAGCTGGTTGTCACAGCAGCATGTCCCTGTGATGTCTCATTAACACTTGTGTTAGCACGTTAGCTCTGGGGCTCTGTAAAGGGCGGATTCAGTAATGAGAGAGCTCCGTTTCCTGAAAGGGACACAGTGTCCAATTTAATCTCAGCACATTGCCAGCTAATACAGTGAAGCAAATTATTTTCTTTTCTTATGACTGTGAGTGACACCACCATGCTGAACAGCTCAACACCTTTAAATATCGTGCCACGAGTATAGTGATGAAATTTGTTGATATAGACTTAAATCTAGAAGAAAAATGATAGACGTAAAGAATCCTCTTAAATCTCCTGCAGCTGAAAGTCGTAATCCATCAAAAAGTAACTCAGAAGGTTGTAAACGCCCAGTATTCAGATTTGTCATTTCTTCAACTTCTGTCAACCCGATGTGATTCCTAACATTTCTCCGATGTTATCTAGCTTCTTTACTGCATTCTTCATGATTGCAGAGGAAATCGATTCATATTCTAGAGCCTGGACATTTTTATATTGATTACAAATTGATGTAGTAATCTACATCTCATTTCTTAACCAGCCAGCTCCTCCCACAAGCAGTCCAAGGTGGAGCAGGGCGAAAATAAAAGTGAGAATCCATCCATTCATTTTCTGTCACCGCTTAATTCTAATTTTAAAAAATCTTAGATACAATAAAAACACCAAGATCAAAATCAATTACTCTAACTGTGTGTGTGTGTGTGTGTGTGTGTGTGTGTGTGTGTGTGTGTGTGTGTGTGTGTGTGTGTGTGTGTGTGTGTGTGCGTGTGTGTGCTTGAGAGTACAAGTTTGGCTTTACACCAGAAGGTTGAAGATGGCACACACGAAGGCCAAGACATACAATAACATGTACAACTGATCAGAGATGCTCGTTGATGACCGGGCGACCGTACTACAGCTATAAGACCACAGTCCTTTTGGACATTAAGAACCGAGCACGCTCATCTCCTATCCTGAGCTAATATGCTACCGCAGCTCAATGCAAGCCGCTCCCTGGACAACAATAAACCCGGGCGGAGACGTGCTGGCCGCGGAGGGCCGAATGACGACTCTGGCACTTGGTTAGCAGTTACAGTTAGCACTCCCGGTCATACTGCTTGAAAATAGTCAGTGTCTGCGAAACAAGATTGGTGAGCTTCATGCTCGGATTGCAGCGCAGAGGGATCTACAAGACTTCTCCATGCTGTGTTTCTGTGAAACATGGCTCGAGGAGAGTACACCCGACGAGGCGACTACACCAGTCGACTACACGACCTCCAGAGAGGACTGGAGCGCAGCGGCTAGCAACAAGAACCACGGCGGAAAAACAGCGGATTCTCGTTAAATAAACCTGGTATACTGACTGTAGATTATCTCCAAACCTTGCTCTGAGAATGGACAACATCTAACTTTGAAGTTGCAACTATTTTGTTTACCCAGAGAACAGTTCACTTTTTTTCAAACAAAACAATGGGCACAGTGCAATAAATATATATATATATATTATATTATATATAAATATATAATAAATATAATATAATATAATATAATATAATATAATATAATATAGTGCAATGTCATTTATTATTGTTAGCTACTGATTTATTTATTGTATTATTATTATTATTATTATTATTATTATTATTATTATTATTATTATTATTATTATTATTATTATATTGTTTACTGGGTCTGTGTAAGGTCCTTTAAACATAGAATTGTTATGTATTTATTTTCTAGCAGTTTGTGTGTTGTTGATTTGAGCCTTCTTTTCTGTTTGTAACTTGACTCCTTGAACAACCTAGGTGGCGCTGCTTGTCGGCGACACATGTCGTAATAATACGACGTAACCAAAATTTCCTACGGGATAATTATCTTATCTTATCTTATCTTATCCTATCCTATCCTATCCGGGAGATTGTAAGTCTGAATCAAGATGATGCAGTCGGAGGTCCATGGGAGCTAAATAGGAAGGGACCACATACGCTCACCTCATCATGACTCAAATCCATCACGAGCTCAACATGGTCCAGAAAATGGACAGGACTGAGTGTTAGTCTGAATACGCATGCACAGCAGCTCCAAAAGATGTGGCTGGCAGCACCACATGTTATGGCAGCAGGCGTTTGCTTTATTGCCAGACTGGTTGGTGGGGGCGCACAATTGTTAGGCAATACTTGATGGGTGGGAATTAGATGTGACTAAATTGGGGGAGAAAAATTGAGGACGATTTTCAAATCAAAAACACACCAACGTATGTCTTTACCCCGATTTACCACCTAACAATGTTCTACTGTTTCTCTCTGTCACGTTGCCTTCTTGTTGTTTTGCCATGATGTGACACGAGAGTGTCACATGACCTCTCTGATAATACTACCACCCATCCGCAGAGATGTATGCACTGCCTGTAGTTGCTTCATTGTCACTGGCATGCTATAGCATTCCTCTTTGAGTGCACCTCTGAAATGTATATATGTGATCTTTAAGTCCTTGCTTATTAGCTCTCAGTGACAAAATGGCCTGGGAGCTAAAGAAAAGGGAGCAGTCTGTCTGTCTGTCTGTTCATCATACTTTAGTTCCCAGACATTTACTTGCTAAGCACTGAAGCTGGGGCTTTTGAAGTTCTTATGCTCGTTCTATGTTGGTATATTATGAAATGGCCTTTTTGTTGGGAGTGAGTGAACCCCTGTGGTTTGAGTTATTGACCCCATTTTCATTTGAGTTATTGCTGCATTCAGATGGTCATGTGCTTACCTTCCTCTCTTACATAGACCATTACTGGTGAGAGGAAGTTCTGGAAAGTGCCTGAACAATCCAGAAAAGCATTCCTCCTCATAAATGTTCCACACACTGAGGATCTTTAACTTCTACTTGTATTTTTATCACCTGCACTGTACTCAAAGCATCATCATGCAGTCAAGGATGACACCGAAAAAAAAAGCCAAAACTGCAACATTTATCAGGAAGGCACGTGTCCCATTCTCAGTGAGCAAGGTCATGCTCATTTGGGTCAGGATCTTTAGGGTTACAATCTTCTGGTACCAGCACGGAGTAGGGATGAGGGATTTTCTGGCAAAGGATAGCACAAGAACTGGAACATAATAGCTTCACTGCTGCAGTAATGGCAGAGGTCCATCAAAACTGAGAAGCGTTGCATGTTGAAATGAGATGTCCGCCTCCTGCAAGACAGTGGGGGCTCACAATGTTGCCCAGACGAAAGCACAGTCCTGCTGGTATGAAATCCTGCCTTAACTCCCTTACTCTCCCAACTTCGCACCTAATTTACAACTCTTTCCACATATTTGAAGGGTAATCTCTTCCCAGATGATGAAATGATGATTACCGCGGTCAAATTGGGGCTTCTGAGGCACACCACAGACGAGGGCTGTTCTACACACACAGACTGATGCATAAAGTGCTAGGAGAAGTGTTCGGCTCTTGCTGGTATCCATGAAAATAAAGGCTAATACGTTTTGTTCTCCTCAGTCCATGGGAAACAACTCAAGGGAAATCTGTAATGAACAGCTCCGGTAAATGGTCTTTGGATATTTATTTACTCTGTTGGTTATTACTTCGCATAAAAAATAAATGCAAACTAAGTTCAGCGCGATAAATAAGGGAGACGGAGCAGCACTTTGATAAAGTGAGAAATGTAAATATCTCTCAGGTGTGAAAACGTTCCCAGACAGAGCACCACAGGACTTTACTCACCCTGGCAACTAATGACTTCCCACGGAAAATTATTTCAGAAAATGTGATTTAATACCAGGAAGAAAAAAAAATATAAGGCTGATTAAATAATGCACACAGTATGAAAACTCAGAACTAAAACATCATATGGTCCGATCCCGCCCCCGGGTCTTTAAAGAAAATCGATTCCGCTCGGGGGACGGATTTGTCCGTCATGTACTGTACGTTTGTTTAAAATGTGTTTTAATGTGCTGCTTCATTAATTCCGATTTGATTAGAAATTAATCAGAAATGTAATACATTATATCACAGGAGCACATGCTATTCCACTTGTCTGCTCTGCTTCTGTTAAATTTACATTCAGTTTTCTTCACAGACTTTCGCAGATAACACTTTTCATGTCACAGGACCTAAGCAATCATATACAGTAGGCCCTCGATATTCGTGGGGGTTTGGTTCTGGCCCCTCCCGCTAATGAAGATTATCTGCGAGTTCTGTACCCGGAAGTAAAATCCCATGTGTCATATTACATGCACGAATGATTAACTGGAAGTAAAATACTGTGTATCTATTACATGCGCTAAAATCTGCTTCTTAAACACGTTCTATAGACAGTCTTACTCATTAATACAGTATAAATGTAGTAAAATATAGTCATGATTAAGAAAAACCTTTAAATTTTGTACTGTGAAATTTATTAATAAAATATATAAACATTATACAGCATACTTTATATCTATCTATCTATCTATCTATCTATCTATCTATCTATCTATCTATCTATCTATCCAAACACACACACACATATATATATATATATATATATATATATATATATATATATATACTAGTCCTTCTAAAAAAATAGCATATTGTGATAAAGTTGTGAAAAATGTCGGCTCCCGATTTACGAAGACCCCTTTGAACGAAATCCCCATCAAGTTTCCGTCCCCAAAATACGAAACAACCCCCCTCTTACGAAAAGAAATTCAAAATTCAAACGCGCCAGACGCGCGAGTTGCTCTCTCATCGGCTGCCTCTCAGCATCCCGCCTGCTGGCCTCCCAGATAGAGACAGAAGGAAGTTTCACTCTTTAGTTTTTAGTTTAGTGTTTTTTAAGTTGTTTTAATTCAGTAAATGTTTAATAAATGTGGGCGCATTTGAGCTCATCTTCCATCCCGATCCCTCAACGAATCAAATTAAAGTTGAGTTTGTCAAGCAGGAAATGCGCTTTGAAATCAAGTCTTGTGGGCGTGGCCCGCAGTGCGCGCAAGAGAGAGAGAGAGAGAGAGAGAGAAAGAGAGAGAGGGAATAACGCTTTAGTTTTTAGGTTTTTCTAAGTTGTTTAATTCAGTAAATGTTGAATAAATGTGGGCGCATTTGAGCTCATGTGGAATTCCGATCCTCAAGGGATCAAATTAAAGGGCAGTGGTGGTCTAGTGGTAAAGGGGGCTGGATCACTGATCCAAAGGTTGGGGTTCGAGTCCCACTCTCCACAGGTTGTCACTGCCCCCCCAGTGCGGCTAACTAGGTTATCAAAGGCGGGCCATGTCTCTCATTGTCTATGGTGTGAGGCATGTAAAAGAACCATTGCTGACTTTCGTAAAGAGTAGCTGCAAAGTCGTCAGCGTGTTTCTGTCCCTTGCTAAAAGGGTTGTGACAGGAAAGGCATCCGACGTAAAAACCTCTGCCAAATCAAACATGCGAATCAGATGATTCGCTGTGGCGACTCGAGTAAAAGGGAAAAAGCTGAAAGGAAGACAGACAGACAAGGAATCAAATTAAAGTTGAGTTTGTCAAGCAGGGAATACGCTTTGAATGCCAAGTCTTGTGGGCGTGGCCTGCAGCGCGCGAGAGAGAAGGTGATAGAGAGAGAGAGAGAGAGGGGTGTGTGTGTGTGTGTTAATAAAAAATGTTTAATAATGGTTTAATTAATAAATATGTTTATAAAATGGTTTAATAAATAATTTTCTTTTACTTTTAACACATATTTCACACAAAATTGGTGTACTTTTATCATTTTTAAAGGGTTTATGGGGTTTATCCAGTCCAAGGACTGGAGACTTGGAACGAATTAGGTGTTTAACATGTAAGATGTGACCCCTGCTTACGAAATCCCCACGATACGAAAATGGCTCAGGAACGAATTAATTTCGTAAATTGGGGGCTGACTGTATATACATACATACAGTATGTATATGTTTTCATTTTGTATGTACAGTATAATTTATTATCAATTTAAGTTCTATGATGCCACTCAAACGCCGGCTAAGCGCCGTCTGTTCTGAAGAAATAAGACTTTCTTCTGAAGAAAGGACAGTTTCCTCTGAAATGGCTGAAGATAATCTTATGAACTAATGTAAAGCTGTGGTATTAAAGTCTTTTTCCATTATTATTCCAGTACATGTTTAATAAATGTGGGCGCATTTGAGCTCATCTTCCATCCCGATCCCTCAACGAATCAAATTAAAGTTGAGTTTGTCAAGCAGGAAATGCGCTTTGAAATCAAGTCTTGTGGGCGTGGCCCGCAGTGCGCGCAAGAGAGAGAGAGAGAGAGAGAGAGAAAGAGAGAGAGGGAATAACGCTTTAGTTTTTAGGTTTTTCTAAGTTGTTTAATTCAGTAAATGTTGAATAAATGTGGGCGCATTTGAGCTCATGTGGAATTCCGATCCCTCAAGGGATCAAATTAAAGGGGCAGTGGTGGTCTAGTGGTAAAGGGCGCTGGATCACTGATCCAAAGGTTGGGGTTCGAGTCCCACTCTCCACAGGTTGTCACTGCCCCCCCAGTGCGGCTAACTAGGTTATCAAAGGCGGGCCATGTCTCTCATTGTCTATGGTGTGAGGCATGTAAAAGAACCATTGCTGACTTTCGTAAAGAGTAGCTGCAAAGTCGTCAGCGTGTTTCTGTCCCTTGCTAAAAGGGTTGTGACAGGAAAGGCATCCGACGTAAAAACCTCTGCCAAATCAAACATGCGAATCAGATGATTCGCTGTGGCGACTCCCGAGTAAAAGGGAAAAAGCTGAAAGGAAGACAGACAGACAAGGAATCAAATTAAAGTTGAGTTTGTCAAGCAGGGAATACGCTTTGAATGCCAAGTCTTGTGGGCGTGGCCTGCAGCGCGCGAGAGAGAAGGTGATAGAGAGAGAGAGAGAGAGGGGTGTGTGTGTGTGTGTTAATAAAAAATGTTTAATAATGGTTTAATTAATAAATATGTTTATAAAATGGTTTAATAAATAATTTTCTTTTACTTTTAACACATATTTCACACAAAATTGGTGTACTTTTATCATTTTTAAAGGGTTTATGGGGTTTATCCAGTCCAAGGACTGGAGACTTGGAACGAATTAGGTGTTTAACATGTAAGATGTGACCCCTGCTTACGAAATCCCCACGATACGAAAATGGCTCAGGAACGAATTAATTTCGTAAATTGGGGGCTGACTGTATATACATACATACAGTATGTATATGTTTTCATTTTGTACAGTATAATTTATTATCAATTTAAGTTCTATGATGCCACTCAAACGCCGGCTAAGCGCCGTCTGTTCTGAAGAAATAAGACTTTCTTCTGAAGAAAGGACAGTTTCCTCTGAAATGGCTGAAGATAATCTTATGAACTAATGTAAAGCTGTGGTATTAAAGTCTTTTTCCATTATTATTCCAGTACAGTGCCTAAGTTAATGTTTAGAATGTTTAGAAGCCACGGAGCAGCTCAGCCACGCCCCTCAGCTGGAGCGGAGTGTTAGAGAACACAGCCATCAAAATCAAAGTCCCCTCAAAATGCAGACCATAACAAAAAGAACATAAAATAACATGAAATGTAATAAATTGGATAAACAAAACAAAATGATAAACATGCTACACCACAGTACATAAAATCACACACACAAACATTAACTTAGGTACATTAATCTAAACATTAACTTAGGTACTGTACTGGAATAATGGTTGAAAAAGACTTGAATACTAGAGTGCTTTCAGATGATTATTTCTCTTCAGGCACGTCACAGGAAACTGTCGTTTCTACAGCAGAAAGTCTTATTTCTTCAGAAGAGACATCCAACGTCATTACCTTTTCAAGCGCTTAGCCAGAGAAGACGCACAGCGTTTAAGTGGCATCATACAGCTTAACTGGTAATTAAAACACACAAAAAAAGAGGCTCATTGAAAACTTGTGCACAAATGAGGAAAAAGGGGCGTTACATCATCTCAACCAATCAACAGGAAGGAGGGCAGCCATTGGCTGAATTTAAGTAACGTGTCAGTTGCTTGGCAGTCCACGAATACTCAAACCGTGAATGCAAAACCACGAACAGTCAAGGGCTACTGTATACGTAAAACACTAGATATGTGATTACTTCAGAGCACAAAAAGAAAATCATTGTTTGTATGTCCATTTGTTTGTGAACAAAATCCTGACCACCCCCCATCCACTCACCCCACCCCCCACATGGATTGTCAATAAATGTGGTGGGGACAAGATATGATTTTGTCAAGATCAAGGTCAGAGTAAAGTCACAGAGTTTACTTAAAACTAAGTAGAACTACGACTATGTTTTCCATTTTTTGGACTGATAGACATACAGTAGCTAATCCAGCCAATGGATGGGGGGGCACAAGTCAGTGTTCTCTCTCATGCCGGTCCCAAGCCCAAATAAATGCAGAGGGTTGTGTCAGGAAGGGCATCCGACGTAAAACATTTGCCAAATTTGATATGCAAAGCATCAATATTATGTTATTATTATTATAATACCGGATGAGTCAAGGCCCGGGTAAACAACGATCGCCATCAGTGCTGTTAACCAACAGGATGCTGAAGGAAACTGGACTACTGTTTGTAAACCCGCTGTTGGCTATCAATACGGCGTCTATAACTGCCCTAACACGTGAAGACTCACACATATAACTTTGGTTTCAAGACCACCTGCTTTATTAATACTAGTCCTTCTCAAAAAATTAGCATATTGTGATAATGTTCATTGTTTTCTGTAATGTACTGATAAAACTTAAACTTTCATATATTTTAGATTCATTGCAAACCAACTGAAATATTTCGGGTTTTTTATTGTTTAATACTGATGATTTTGGCATACAGCTCATGAAAACACAAAATCCCTATCTCAAAAAATTAACATATCATGAAAAGGTACTCTAAATGAGCTAATAACCTAATCACCTTAATCAACGAATCAACTCTAAACACCTGCAAAAGATTCCTGAGGCTTTTAAAACCTCCCAGCCTGGTTCAGTACTCAAAACCGCAATCATGGGTAAGACTGCCGACCTGACTGCTGTCCAGAAGGCCATCATTGACACCCTCACAAGGGGGTAAGACACAGAAAGAAATTCTTGAGTGAATAGGCTGTTCCCAGAGTCCTGTATCAAGGCACCTCAGTGGGACGTTTGTGGGAAGGAAAAAGTGTGGCAGAAAACGCTGCACAACCAGAAGAGGTGACCAGACCCTGAGGAAGATTGTGGAGAAGGGCCGATTCCAGACCTTGGGGGACCTGTGCAGGCAGTAGACTGAGTCTCTGGGCTACAGGGGCCGCATTCCCCAGGTCAAGCCACTTTTGAACCAGAAACAGCAGCAGAAGCACCTGACCTGGGCTACAGAGAAGCAGCATTGGACTGTTGCTCAGTGGTCCAAAGTACTTTTTTCATCATCATCATCATCATCATCATCATCATCATCATCATCATCATCTTCTTCCGCTTAGTCCAGGGTCGGGTCGCGGGGGCAGCAACCTTAGCAAAAAGGTCCAGACATCCCTCTCCCGAGCTACTTCCTCCAACACTCCCGGGGGGGCACCGAGGCGGTCCCAGACAAGCCGAGAGACATAGTCCCTCCAGCGTGTTCTAGGTCGACCCCGGGGTCTCTTCCCGGTTGGACATGCCCGAAACACCACACCAGGGAGGCGTCCGGGGGGCATTCTGACCAGATGCCCGAGCCACCTCAACTGGCCCCTCTCAATGCGGAGGAGCAGCGGATCTACTCCGAGCTCTCCCCGGATGGCGGAGCTTCTCACCCTATCTCTAAAGGAGTGCCCCGCCACCCCACGTAGAAAGCTCATTTCAGCCGCTTGTATCCGTGATCTTGTTCTTTCGGTCATTACCCAAAGCTCGTGACCATAGGTGAGGGTTGGAACGTAGATCGACTGGTAAATTGAGAACTTCGCCTTGCGGCTCAGCTCCTTTTTCACCACAACGGACCGGTACAGGCACCGCTTAACAGCAGAGGCTGCAGCGTCTGTCGATCTCTCGCTCCATCCTTCCCTCACTCGTAAACAAGACCCCAAGATACTTTAACTCCTCCACTTGGGGCAGGATCTCATTCCCAACCCGGAGGGTGCATTCCACCATTGTCCGACTGAGAACCATGGCCTCGGACTTGGAGGTACTGATCTTCATCCCGGCTGCTTCGCACTCAGCCGTGAATCGCTCCAATGAGAGCTGGAGGGCCTGACTTGATGAAGCCAAAAGGACAACATCATCCGCAAAAAGCAGAGACGATATCCGATGGCCACCAAACCAGAACCCCTCATCGCCTCGACTGCGCCTAGAAATTCTGTCCAGAAAAATTATGAACAGAATCGGTGACAAAGGACAGCCTTGGCGGACTCCAACTCCCACTGGAAACGAATCCGACCTGCTGTTACCAATACGGACCAAACTCTGGCTCCGGTGATACAGTGACCGAATAGCTCGTAGCAACGGATCCGGAACGCCGTATTCTCGGAGCACGCCCCACAAGATCTTTCGAAGGACACGGTCGAAAGCCTTCTCCAAATCCACAAAGCACATGTGGACAGATTGGGCAAACTCCCATGCCCCCTCCAGAATCCTGTGGAGCGTATAGAGTTGGTCAAGAGTGCTACGGCCAGGACGAAAACCACATTGTTCCTCCTGAATCCGAGGTTCGACTATCGGTCGGATTCTCCTCTCTATTACCCCTGCATAGACTTTCCCAGGTAGGCTGAGGAATTGAAACTGAGATAATTGGAACACACCCTCCGGTCCCCCTTCTTAAAAATTGGGACCACCACCCCAGTTTGCCAATCCAGAGGTACAGCCCCCGATGACCACGCGATGTTGCAGAGACGTGTCAACCAAGACAGTCCTACAACATCCAGAGCCCTGAGATATTCCGGGCGGATCTCGTCCGACCCCGGAGCTCGACCACCGAGGAGCTTTTTGACAACCTCAGTGACCTCCATTCCAGTGATGGGCGGACCCTCACCCAAACCCCCAGGGTCTTCCTCTTCCACGGAGGGCGTGTTGGTGGGATTGAGAAGGTCCTCAAAGTATTCCCTCCACCTCTCAACAACATCCCCAGTCAAGGTAAGCAGCTCCCCACCTCCACCGTAAACAGTGTTTGTGAAGAACTGCTTCCCCCTCCTGAGGCGTCGGATGGTGGCCCAGAACCTTTTTGAGGCCAACCGATAATCACTCTCCAGGCCCTCACCGAACTCCTCCCACGCCCGAGATTTTGCATCTGCGACAGCCTCGGCTGCAGCACGGTTGGCCTGCCGGGACCCGTTTGCTGCCTCAGGAGGCCCACAGGCTAATAAAACCCGATAGGCCTCCTTCTTCAGCTGGACAGCCCCCTTCACCGCAGATGTCCACCACCGGGTTCGGGGATTACCGCCACGACAAGCACCGACGACCTTACGGCCACAGCTATGGGCTGCCGCCTCAGCAATGGAGGCACGAAACATGGCCCATTCGGATTCCATGTCCCCCGCCTCCTCCGGAACGTGGTTGTAGCTCTGCCGGAGGTGGGAGTTAAAGGCCTCTCGGACAGGGGGCTCCGCCAAACATTGGGTACAATGACAACAGGATTCACCAATGGTGTCGGTTCTTCAACTTGCTCAATGATGTCTTTTGCAATGAGCTCTTGGATTTTGGCTTCGAACTTTTCACGCAGCCCAAGGAAGCGTCGCATTGGTTGAGCGATCAGCTTTATTTCAGGATTAATTTTCAGCATGATCTGCCTACTTTTCATTTTTCCTAGTCCATGAAATACATCAGGGTACTTGTTCAGACAGTGGGGAATCTCTGGCAAGGAACGCACTGAGTTGATATTTAGTACAATCTTTAGTGCGCCAAGTTTCATAGTGGTTTCCTTACTGAGAAGTGGTTCTGCACTGCATTCTATCACATAAACCAAGCATCTGTCCTGGAATTCCCAGCTACAATTTCTGCATTGAATGTTCCTAGGGTTTTCACTGGTGTTGAACTGGCATATGGAAACAACTGCCTACCTCCTTTCTTCGACACACATTTATACTCTTCGACTTCAGGTAGTTCCACAAATCACGGTCGATGATGTTGCTATCGCTGCCAGAGTCAACAATAATGTCCATATCAACTCTGCCCACAGACACGGGAATGGCTTCACTGCTATCACTCCTCACCCTGTTCATTCTGTGCACATTACTTATCATGCAGAAAGCATACCTTTCACTCTCCTGATCTTCACTATCACTGTCCACCTTCTCAGCCTCTAAATGCTTTCCATCGCTATGGCCATGTGATTCCCTACCATTTTTCCTGCTACTAAAGCCACTTTTATCCCGATTTTATTTTGTGCGGGGTTTTCTGGATGAGTCAGTGTCACACTTTGAAGCAAAGTGATCAAATCCCTTACATCTTTGACACTGTTGAACCCTTGCTGGACAGGTAGGATCTTTGCCATAGTGACCGACTTTTCCACAATGAAAACAGGCATTGTCATTTTGCCATGTCTTCTGACTGTATTTGACTGATGTATGTTCCTTAATTCCTTGAACACATTCAAACTGTCCCCCTTTTATGTCCATTTCTTTCATCTGTTCTTCAACAGCTTCAAACGTTGCAGACATTTTCAACATTGAATTGAATGAAAGTTCATCTCCCTTTTCCAGAAACTTGCGTCTCAACTGGTCAGACTTGCAGTTTTCCACCACCTGTCCACGAATTTGGTAGTCAACATCATTGTAATCACAGCCCTCAGCTGCTGCACGTAATCTCGCGACATACTGTGACACAGTTTCATCAGTTTGCTTCAATTTTCTATGTGGCGCTGATAAGTTATGTTTGGTTTCACAGTCAAGTGTGTCTTCAGAGCGTATCTTGCCTTAAAATATTTTTGAGACTCATCCCGGTCTGACAGAGTTTTGAAAACACTTCTAAGTTCAGCTCCCGCTGTATACAGCAGTAATGCATGCCTCTGTGCCTGATTATCTGCCCTTCCTTGCACAACAAATAGTGCCTTACTATCAGCGTATACCTCAAATTCCTCTATCCATGCTTCACAATGAATGCTAACAGCACTATCATCGCCGGAGAGATTGAATGCAGACATGCCACGAACATCACTTAGTTCTGCCATTTTAACTAAACAGTCACAGTTCTAATGTTTACGTCTTCTTCGTGAGATACTTCCGCAAGTATTCCCTCATCTTCCATGTCATTCTGTGTGATTCCGTAATTATTCCTCAAGTCTTCCTGCACTTCCACATGCTTCCGGCAGGCCAAAATATTGCGTGAACGTGCTTTTAAACATGTTCAAAAGTACGTTTACAGAAAAAAAAAAATCTATGAGTGTTCCATAGGGTCGCTTTGGCGTACTTTGCCGTACCTGTTCTGCACATGCTGTGAACGTTCCGAGTGTAAGAATTTCCACTTTTCCATAGGATTTTCAACCATTCTCCATGTAAAAATGTTGAAGCTATTCTGTAGACTGCGTTCCGCACCTTCCGCTACACGATGCTTGCATGCCGTAGTCCAGTGAAATGGGGTATAAGAATTTCAACTTTTCCATGGGATGTTCACCCATTTTCTGTATAAAAATGCTGAAGTTTTTTTCATAGATTGTGTTCCGCGCCTTTCCGCTAGCATGCCGTAGTCCAGTGAAATGGGGGTAAGCAGAAAGGCATGAGTCTAGGACTGAGAGTAGGGACTTTTTTATGTTGGAACTATGACAGGAAAAGGTAGAGAGCTGGCTGACATGATGCAGAGGAGGAAAGTCGACATACTGTGTGTTCATGAGACCAGGTGGATAGGTAGCAAGGCTAAAAGCTTAGGAGCAGGGTTTAAGCTGTTTTTTTCGTGGTGTGGATGGGACGAGAAATGGAGTAGGAGTCATCTTGAAGGAGGAGTTTGTCAGGAATGTTCTAGTGAAAAGCATATCAAACAGAGTGATGAATCTCAACTTAGAAATTGAAGGTGTGATGTTCAATGATATTGGTGCTTATGCCCCACAGGCAGGATGTGAGCTAGAAGAGAAGGAGAGATGTTGATCGATTTTGAAAAAAGGATGGAAATGTTAGTGGTGAATACTTTCTTCCAGATGAGACAGGGGCATAGGGTGACTTATAAAAGCAGAGGTGGAGCACACGGGTAGACTACATCTTGTGTCGGCAATGCAATTTGAAGGAAGTCAGTGAGTGCAAAGTGCAAAGTAGTAGTGGGTGAGAGTGTTGCCAAATAGCATAGGATGGTGGTGTGCAGGATGACGCTGATGGTGAGGAAGGTGAAAAAGGCAAAGGCCGGGCAGAAGACTGAAAGTGAAAAAGGAAGAGTGCCATGTTGTCTTCAAGGAGGAGTTGAAACAGGCTTTGGGTGGCCAGCAAGTGCTTCCGGATGACTGGACAACCACAGCTAATGTGATCAGGGAGACAGGTAAGAGAATACTTGGTGTGTCCTCTGGAAGGACAGTAGATAAGGAGACTTAGTGGTCGAATGAGGAAGTGCAGGAGTGAGTATAAAGGAAGAGGTTAGCTAAGAAGAAGTGGGACATTGAGAAGACTGAAGAGAGTAAACAGAAGTACAGGGAGATAAATCGTAAGGAAAAGGTAAAGGTGTGAATAACTTAACTTTCTATAAATTAAAGCCACACCCTCTTAGCTCTCAATTATTCCGATGGAAGTGCACAGAACACTTATAATATAACACCGACTGACTCCCAGGAGGCTAAGTATCGTCTACTGTTGTCTACAGTGAAGTGACTGCGGCAGAGTGCAGCCCAGGTCCACTGTGGGTCCACAAAGAAAAGCAAAATCATGAAGATTTAAATGTTGAGTTTGATTTTCACTTGTTTCTGATGGTTTTAAATTTAATATTTACACACACTCTGAAATATCCAAATGTGTCCAGTCAAATTAGTTCTGACAGTTCGTGCACACACACAGACCAACACACACGCCCCCATTCACTTCCAGAAGGCGTGAGTGAGTGTTTGTACAGCTTCTTTATTTCACGCTAATCTCCCACACTATAAACTCTCCGCTGGCATTTGCGATTCTGTTCGGCAGCCAGAATGGCACCAGCACAACAAACCTGAACAAACTGGAGCTGTAGGATGTCACGGTGGATGTGATTAGACACGACATGCAAGCACTAATAAAAACTAGTTATTACTCAACTCAGTATTCAGAACACAGTGACCTGAACGCCAGCACAAACCATGCTGATCATTTCTGCAGAGTAGCCCACCCTATCCAGTTTTATTCTTTATTTAACATGTCCCGCTTTGATTCACACTAAATGATATCCATTTATTAATAACCATATTTGGATATTTTGTCACATAATGGGCCACAACATGAATTATCAGCTAAAACTGAAATCTCTGTAACAAGAACACTCAGAGAATGCAAACCTCCACCCAGCCCAGCAATCCCACAAGGTTATTTTTTTGTTTGTTTGTTTGTTTGTTTGTTTTGTTTTGTTTTGTTTTGTTTTGTTTTTTTAATTTCTAAATGAAATTCTACCTCCATTGAGCTCTATACATCATCTTGACGTTTTTGTGACATCATCAGGGCCTGGATTCTGACCAAAATTTAATGGGTACATCCTTTTTGATGTTGATTGAAATCAAAAAGATGTGGGCAGGGAGTTCCTGAGACAAACAAACAAATCAACCCACTCCTTTTAAAACATTACCTCCGTGGTGGACATACACCAGGGTGTACACCTTGGATGGCTCACCAGGCCATCACAGGACAGAAACACACTGACGGCTATGCAAATGGGACAGACATATGCCAGATGAATGTCAGGTGTGTCTTTAAACCACACTGTTAATGGACAGCTGATTGAAAAACAGGAAGCATCTGAATAATGCGATTATCAGCTAATTGAAATTCTTGAAGATCTTCTGCTGTACAGTACATGTCTAATTTTAAAGAGCTTTACATCTCCTGAGATCAATTATCAGTAAAGAGTCAACGCCTAATGATCCTTTCATCCGGTTCACAGATGTGTCATTTTATTCTATACCATTACACTGATGCAAACATTCTCCATGGATGGCACACAATGCACCATGATCACATTGCCGCTCCAAGATCAACTGTACCTTCTCTGTTTCTCCAAATCAATAAATCAAGATAATTCTTAACATGTCTTCATCAGGAAACCTGCAGAAATCTGCAGGCTCTGCTCAGAGTCGAGGTCCAGACGTTCTATCATTCATTCACTGAACTGCTTAATCCTATTTGGGTGACGAGGAGCCTATCTCAGCCCATACTGGTCAAAGGCAAAGGCAAAGGGTACTTGTTTTATTCAAAAAGCTTCTAATATGTTGTCAATATGTGTGTTCTTTTAAATCAAAGTGTAACTGTCAGTCACGCTAGCTGTTATCGCCATGGCAACCAGCAGTAAGTTAACACCTGCCCGAGCACAACTTGAGAGATGTGAAGTGAAAGAAATCAGTGCCATATGAAGTGAAGTGAAGTGTAGAGGGTGAGATGTGGCTCTGGAGGAATGGAAAAAAAAAAAAAAAAAAGAATCGCACTGAATAATTCAGTCGTACAGCCAGGTTCGTTTCCTAGCACGTACACCAGCTGTCGACGCCCGTAAAGGATTAACATACAGTTACAGGATCATGATGGCTACCCCGACCCCGACCCCCCACACACACACACACACACACACAGTTGCACAGCTATATTTTTAATTATTTAAGAAATGAAAAAATGCTTAAATAAAAAAAAAAAATCATTTCTTGTCCATATTGCCCTATTAAGAAATGAAGGTAGTGCAAAATAAATTTTGAAGAAGGAGAAAAAACTAAACCAAAATAAAACAAAATAAAAATAAAATAAAGAAAAATGTCTGTAAAACATTATACACATTATATATTCACTCACATGCCAAACCTTCTAAACCTACTACAGTATCGGGGTTGTGGGGAGACTGAAGCCGTTTTCAGCCAACAATGGGCAAAGATGAGGTACACCCTGAACAGCCTACCAGACCACTGCAGGGCAACACACACACACACACACACACACACACACACACACACACACACACACACAGTCATTCACACTGACAGTAATTTGGAGCAGCCAATTAGCCTACTGTGTACGGCTTTGGACTGTGGGAGGGAACCAGAGGAAACCCACACAAACACAGGGAGAACATGCAGTGATCGGTGGTGTTGCTGTAGCAAGTCAAGATAAGGCCTGAGGCATTTCTTCCCTCAGACTGTATAAACGATTGTGTGTAGAATAATCATCATCCATGGAATTAACGGGTTTTTTCCTGAAGGAAAGGCGAAGCCTGAACATCATTGTTGGTTCAAAGCCTGCGATCAATGCAGGAAGCAACAATATATTAAACTAACAATATTAAAACATTAAGAGCACTAATATGCTAGCTTGCTAAGGGCGGTGGTGGCCTGGTGGTATAGGGAACTGGACCGCTGATCCTAGAGTTGGGGGGTCGAGCCTCACTCTCCACAAGGTTGTCACTGTACCCAAAGTGCACCATCTGGGTTATCAAAGGCCTGCCATGTCTCTCACTATCTATGGTGAGAGGTTCATGTAAAAGAACCATTGCTGACTTTTGTAAAGAGGAGCTGCAAAGCCATCAGCGTGTTTCTGTCCCTTGCAAAAGGGTTGTGTCAGGAAGGGCATCCGACGTAAAAACCTATGTCAAATCAAAACGTGCTAATCATTCGCTGTGGCGACCCCTGATAAAGGGAAAAAGCCGAAAGGAAATCTCAATATGTTAGCTTGCTAAAGTGTTGACTCATTATGTTCAGCTGTGCTCATTAACGTTGGTGAGAAGTGATTTAAATAAGCCTACTAATTAGAAATAGTGAAAAATGGAAGGCATGTGAACCGAATGATCTACATCCTGACATTAGTTCAGTTGGTTCCCAAGAGCTTCACCACTATTGGACTATTGGCATGCTGTGTCATCCATACCCTGGTCATATCTCGCCTTGATTCTTGCAATTCTCCCCTTTTTTGGTCCCCCTCTCAAGTCCATCTGTAAACTTCAGCTTGCCCAAGATTTCGGCTCGGTGAAGGTGTTTCTGTGTGGAAGTTGCATATTCTCCACCATTGGCGTCATGTGGGAACTCCGGTTTCCTCACACAGTCCAAAGCCATGCATATTAGGCTAATTGGTGACGGCAAATTGCCCCAAGATGTGAATGGTTGTGTTTTATTGTGGTCCTGTGATAGTCTGGCAGGTTGTTCAAAATGTGCCCCGCCTTGGGCTGAGATGTTTTCTATAGTACAATTATGTATAGTAGTAAATGAGACGATTAGATAAGAAATTGCTGTCTCCAATAAAATTTGTGACCTTGCTCTGAACTTTACCTTTGACCATGACCATCAAAAATAAAGATATCTCTGAGATAACAATATGCTTATGTTGGAGATAAAGCTTGGGAAAATGGCAAGTCTGCCTCGTTTCTGGACTAGTAAATTTAAACAAACAGCCTGCAGGGTAGTGACCTCACCAAGTTTGGTGCAAAACTGGGCGTGGGTGATGGGTGTGGTCAGGAGTTCATTCACAAGCTGACGGCGGGGGTTACAATACCTTTGCCAAAATCCGAGACTATTAAAGAGTCCATCATGCCTTCAAACATTTTCTACAGAAATGAAAATGCAATCCAAGTGATTTAATACAAACCTGTAAACTTAATTATGAAATTAATTAAGACTGATCAGATTTAAAGCCTCTTCAGCGCTGGTTCTATTTACATGTTCTATAATGCGTTGAAAGACGTGCTTGGACCTGTCCCCTAAGATTCAGTCTCGCCGACGCCGAAACTAACAATTCCATAGTGCGGTGTTCCGATGTTCTTCAGGTTAATAATGAGCGGAAGAAAGTTTCCAAGCAAGAAGTTCACGCTCTGTAATTCGGACAATGGAAGAAAAATCACACCACACCAGGCAGGACAAGTGGCAGCAGGCGTCAGGGGGCATCACGGATCCGCTCTTGACATAAACAAGAAATGGACAGATCTTGACAGCTGCATTTAACAGCATGTGTGGAAAGAGGCTGAGGAAGACAGGAAGCTGAAACAAATGGAAATGTGTGAGTGATGATGAGCGGAGAGGATTAGCCATGATAGGCGGTGTCGCTATAGAAGGCAAGACAAAAATAATGGAGCCAGTGTGTGCACAAATCAACTCCGAGCTGTCTATGCCTAGAAATGCAAAACAAAGTGCACCCAATAACATATTTGTAACACCCCTGGCAAATAAGGTTTCACCCTATTTGAACTTTATCACATTTTGTTATGCCTTAAATAGGACCTTGAAATATATCTGGGTAACATTTCCGGAAGTAAACACAAAACACCTTGGCTTCCAATATTACATCGAAAATAATTATTTATAATCAATGTTCCAAACCACGACCACTCACATTCATACAAAGGGGCAATTTCGAACAGTTCTCATGGACATATCTTTCACCTGTGGGTGGACACCAGAGCACCCAGTGGAAGATACTTGTTTAGTACTCAACCTTCACTTGCTCACTTGAACTATCGGAAGTCCGGATAAGCCGTGCTTAGTCTCACAAGCACCATACCTCACTTGTGACAAGCGCCTACATTCGGTGCAGTGCCTCACATATAGGTTATTTGGTTGTGAATACAATATCAGTGGTTTCATCGGGATAATGATAACTCGCCATTATTTCGCACAGCCGTACATTAAATACACACATACATAAGATGCAGAGATAAATACATGAAAACAAACACGCACTCCCGAGTGAACAGATCACACATTCACTTTCAGCCTCATGCCACTGAAGTACTGCCGGGTGACGAGGGGACGCTGACAAAGGGCTTTAGAAGAGTCTGTGGTTCTGAGCTCCTCTTTGATGAAAGGGCCTGGCTGTGTACTGAAAATGAGAGGCTTTCATTCCAGAAAGAGACGCTGATGTGTGAGAAACGGAGTCTCCAGCCAGTCGAGGAAAATGTATGCCACGTTCACAGACTATACAGGAGAAGACACAAACACACACAAGCACACTACACACAGAAGACTTTTAAACCTGTCTCCTGTGACATGTTTTTGTTGTTGTTTTTGCGTTACGGAATTTTATGAGACGCTTGTGCCCTGGGAGGGGAAATCGGGGCGACTTGCTTGTTTAAAACAAGCCCCAGATCACCCTCGAGCCATTAAATGTGATTTACAGTCTGCCTGGATGGATTTTGTTTTCCTTTTATTATATCTTTATCTGAGATATGAAAACTAAATGCATGACAGTTACTGCACACCACCTGTAGTGTTCTTTAAGACCGAAAGACCTTAAGAACAATGATTCATGCAACCAGCCAATCAGGTGCCAGCAACATTGAACCATGCTGCCAATCAGGTACCAGATGAGCTGGCCTGAATATTTCAGAGACTGTAACATCTTCAGGTGAGCTGCACCTTCACTTCCTCCTCCTTCATTCCTGAAATGCTCTTGTGCAAGGCACCTAACCTCCGACTGTGTGTGTGTGTGTGTGTGTGTGTGTGTGTGTGTGTGTGTGTGTGTGTGTGTGTGTTAATGGGTTACATTCAGAGGCAATAATTTCCCTTGTGGGATTAGTAAATTCATTCATGCAATTTCTGAACAGACAGTGAAAGACATGGCTGGCCTCTGATAACCCAGTCAGTTGCACTAACAGTGATAATGGGGCTGGATTCCTCGACCATGTGATCCGTAATCCTATATCCCATCCACGGGTTGCCACCAATCCAGGAGTAATGCAGCATGGCAAAAAAAAAAAAAAAAAAAAAAAAAACAGGAATCGAATGCTACAGTAGGTACAGTCAGCCCCCCAGAAAAAAAAAAATCAAACTTCAAAAAAAAAAACATTGTTACCCCAGTCAAGACAATCATTTCATTTATTTATTTATTTATTTATATTTTTGTTGCATTAAAGGTGAAGTTCAAGGAAACCTCAATTAGATTTTTTTGGAGGTGATCAGGATCAAATTATAGACCCAGGAACTATTTAAATGATTCATTACTATTGTGAGATAAGATTATATTTTTGGAAGTGTCGTATTATAGAAGAGTCAGCAGGGGGCGCTTTCTGTTGTTTATCAGCTTGGCAGAGGATTGCACTCATCAAATTCTGTTGTTTATTTAATTTTTTCAATTGTACTTAATTTTAAATTCTGGTTGAAGGTGCAACCTGAAAGATAATAATCACCAACCGCCGTTTCATTCGATCTACAGTACAGTGTAGTGCTTGTGCGTTTACTGCATTCATTTACCAAGTGAGCTTATATGGAAGTGTATCACAGCCGTAAAATGGGGGTTATTGCGTAGTCTGATATTTTTTCAGCTTGGCAGAGCTCTGTGCTTTCCGAGTGCTCTTGTATTTTGCGTTTGTTTTTTTTTTATTTGATCGTTTTGCTTTGTTGTGTTTTTTTTATTTAAGGTGTAATTTTATGTCGTCTGATGTACAGTTGTGTATTTAATGTATTTATTCAGAAGAATAAGTTTTTGTTTTCTTTTCGCAGTATGATCCATTGATATATTAGGTGAGCTGCCCGTCCATGTCTCAGCATCCGTGGCACTGGGGTTTTTACTCATCTGGTGGGCTAGCACACGAATCTATCAATTGTTCGCCTTCAGTATTGATTCTTTGAGAGATAATGGGTTTCAATCGTATACAATTTACCGATTTTCTCTGGTAATCCTTTAGAAATTATTGTAACAGAGAGTCAGGATTTGGTTTTTCCATCCACAGACTCTGAACACTGCAGGAAGCCTAAACCCAAAGTCATTTTCTAGGACAATAAGTGGTAGGAGATTATATTAGGACAGAGTATATGAGCCCGAACTAATAGGAATGGGCATTATGTATTCACACTAAGGCATTGTTGAGAGTAAGAGAGGGTTATTACACCGGACA
>CM045734.1:2394246-2436746 GCA_024760905.1 Plotosus lineatus | reverse complement strand
CATCTGCCAACACATTTGGCAGGCCAGTGAGGTACGCATTCAACATTTTTGGTTTCTCAGAATGTTTACACTGATACAATTCATTACAGAAACCTGCTATGTACCTGTGAATTCTTGCAGAGTCCTGCCTATCAGCCTCCTCTGCCTGCTTTTCCTTTCCAGCCCAAAGAAAAAGTGAGGGAACATCCATCAGAGTAACGTTTTGGAACCGGTTGTGTACCACAGCGCCCCTGGTTGTGATGCCCAGCAAGTCAGCTGGTATGCGCATTTTGGATTTGAAGACTTCAACACGTCTTCTTCCTTCTGTGGAAAATTTGCAGCTCCACCATCTCTCTCTCCAAATCCTTAATGGATCTGATCAGGTTCTGGAAACATTGCGAGTGTACTGCAGGCACAGAGATTTAATTTCTCTTTTCCCGATGTCCCACCATTGCTGCACCGAACTGAAACCGGACTTTGTCTAAAATTGTTAAAAAAAAAAATCAGTAAAATCTTTTTTGAATCCTCCGTCAGATAAAAGTGCTGCTGTTAACATTCAGTTTCTGTCCATCCAGTTTCTGTCCATTCAGTTTCTGTCCAATCCAGTTTCACTTCCTCACCTGATGTTGTTCATTAAAATACAGAACTCGACAAACGAATGGACTCCAAAGCCCACCGGCCCAATGGAACCATTTTTAAAACACTAAAATGATGTTTAAAGCAATAGAACCTGTCGAGCCTGGCCATGGACGGTAGTCCATCGTTCGAGTGGAGCCTGGTGTACTGCCAGCCACTGCTCTTGAAGTTTCTCCACACATCTAAGAGCTCGTGTGTCTCTACAAGTTTCTTTAACGTCCTTTGCGAGGCCGTGTGGGGTTCAGGGTGATTTCGGACTAAAATACGATTCTCTGTACAATTAAAATCTCCAAGAACCAGGTACTCGTCCCAACAGCACCTCTGGATCACATGGTCCAGGGCGTGGAAAAAGAGGAGTTTCTCTGTGCTGCGATTGGAACACAAACATTTAAAAACATTTTAACCCTTTCCAGTTCTGCTGTGATTTTTAAAACATGAGCCGCTATCACATCTTCAACTGCAACAGAAACCGGGTTAAAATCTCGAAAAAATAAAACCCCCCAACTATTGCTACTTTTATAACTAAAATAAACCCGTCGGTTCCATTCCCTCCTCCAGTCGCCTTCATTCTTTCTGGTTTTAACAAATCACCAATGACTATCCCTTCCTACTCATCAACTTCCTCCAGCACTGACTCTGCCACCCTGGCCACTATCTGCCCCGCCATTTCCCTCTGTGTACCTAACTCCATGTGATCACCATGTGAGTTTTGTACACACCCTTTGTGTCTGTGTTTTTCAATTGTGTATCCATTGTGGTGTCTGTGACGCCCTGCGCTCCATCTGCCTGTGTCTCCAGGCTGTGTGAACTCGCCGGCCTAGTCTTTGAGGTTGACGTTTTGTCAGGCGATTTTAAAGCAATTTCCCCTGGCATTGTTGCTGGCTCTTGAAGCAGGGACGGCACCGCCATTGACTCCCGCAGCAGGGACGGCGCCACTGCTCCCGCTTCACTGGAGAGCGAGAGGTGGCAGCAAGCCGCTTTGTTTCACCCCCTCACGAGTGGCACGAGTGGATGAGCTGTCCCTCCATGCCGCACCTGAAACAATTCATATTCCCCGGCGTGACGTGTATAATGTAATCAAAGTTGCGAACCTTAAATTTCAGAGCTAAATTCAGCAATTCAGGACTTTTAAGGATCATCTTTACCTGCCATCTGGAAGAAACGACATGCATCAGGTGTGGGAACTTACAGTTTAGAAGGTCATTCTAATCGGGAATAATAGCTGACCGTAGCAAGACAACTCCTTCTCCAGAACCTCAGTACGCATGAATAGAGGGTTGTTTGAGATTCTTACCGAAGCTCGACTTTTCTTCCCAAAGTTCTTTCACGCAGTGGATACACAAAGTGCACGCACCCCTGTTTAAACTGAAGGCATTTGTAATAAAGCCAAAAAAACCTAATTAATTAATTTATTCACTAAACCACCTAATCCTAGTTGAGTCTCTGGGAGGCTGGAGTCTATCTCAGCCAAGTGTAAGTGTAGTATACCATGACCAGCTCACACACACACACACACACACACACACACACACACACACACACACCAACATTCACACTCACTCCTCGGGGCGATTTGAAATTTTGTCTGAAATGCCCTTCTTGGACTATTTGGCGAAAACCAGAGTACCCAGAGGAAGCACCGCAAGCATGGGAGACCATGCAAACACCCTCGCCAGGCACAGCTCTCAAACCCAGGACCTACTTGCTGTGAAGCTGTCATGTTAACCCTTGCCCCATGTCATCAACAAGATAACTGAGGTCTCACATTTTTCCAGGATTAATGTAGACTGGAAACATTTGAACTTCCTGGCTGGATGTTGCTCTCTGCCCAAGCCTTTAATATGTCACTGAAAAACGTTCACAGCATTCAGTCTGTTGCCTTTATTTGGACTTTTAATTGCACTCTTCCTGCAGAAACACTAGCAAGATGATCGTTTTTTTTTTTCTGTACACAAGCCTTTTCACATTATTCAACAAGATTTATACTAAACTTTTAAACCGCCTCAGCTGCTACACCAAGTATTAACCAAAACCAAAACTTGTTTAGCTTAATATTCGGAATAGTGCCCTGCGATGGCCTGCCGAGCTGTCCAGGGTGTACTCTGCCCTCACCAAGAGTTGGCTGAGATGAGCACCAGCCTCCCCATGATCCTAATTAAGATTAAGCGGTTCAGAAAATGAATGAATGAATATTCCGAATAGGTCATGATTCCCTCAACCAGACTCCTAGTCCTAGCTAAAGAAAAACAAAATAATATCATGATGCCGCCAATACCGTGCTTCACCTTAAGTATACTGTTCTTTGGGTGATATCATGTCTATATCACCACGGAAAATACAGTAAGATGAGGAGGGTACTCGTGAAATTTGAGGTACCTCCTCCAGACACAACATCTTTGCATAGTTCTCATGAAATGTCTTCTCCACTGGGCCTTGGATGAATATTTTATCATGTGTTATAAATAGCGATGGATTTTTTCAACATGACCTCATGCATGGGTCATAATCAAAATGTTACAGGTTCTTGCCATGCCTATACTTCCCCTCACCAAACTTGGTCTGGTCATTTAAGACCACAGTTGGAGAATACAGGATAATTTATTTATTTATTTCCTCCAACAATCAAGTTAATTCAGCCCTTAAAGGAGCCACATTACTTTTATTACACTAGGTTCGGACACCCATTAACAGCAATATCTATCAGGTACTCTGCTTTTAAAAAAGAAGGTAAAGTCCTTTGGGCTTTTTACACCTGAGCTTAGTGGCTTATATCCCTGGTTTCCATATCGAGAAGCAACCAGGAGTTCAACTCCTCTTGGATGCTGGTCCATCGCAGGTTACCTTCCCAGTATATTTTTACTGGTACCCATTTATACTGCTGGGTGAACAGAGGCACTTCTGGTTAAGACCTTGCCCAGGGATCTTAGCACAGTGGGGGTCTAACTGAGATTTGAACACACAAACTCCCAATCATTAGCGCAGCACCCTAACCACTACGCCACCGGCCCCACCACGCCACCGGCCCCTCTTTGCCTTTAGGCAGGACATAAATCTAAACTAATATCCTACTTTGTTCTCATCTCAACAGCAGAACACATTTCACCATGTGGTTTGATTCCTTTTCTTGTTTTGTTCTCTCACAGGAAACCGTGCAGGTCGAAGGAGTGGACTTGCTGCCATATAGTTCTACACATAGAAAGAATCTGAGATTGTTTTCACCCAGAACAGTCCGTATTTGCTGGATATTTCTGTAGTTCCTTTATTGTTGCTGCTGGTCTTCTGCCAGCTTTCTAGACAGGTTTTGGAGGTTCTGTTCTTGGTAATGTCACGCTAGTGCTAAACTACATTAAATGTGGAAAATATATATATATATATATATATATATATAGTTTTACATCACAAAACCTGCAGTTTAGCCACGGGTGCGTGTTTATATTCCTTTTACCTGCATATATTTGATCAATTTCATCTGAAAATCAAAGATGACTTTTTATTATTATCAGGAGTTTATGGAGTGCTCTGTAACTGTGCTGCATGTGCTGTAGGCTAGGTGCGTGACATGAATGCTAATGGTAACTGAAATGAGGCAGTTACTGAGAGAACATGTTCACCTCTTATCCATAAATAAACAAACCGCACTGAGCAAATTCCTTGAACCACTTCAGTATCAACATTTTCCATCTACGTATACGTATCATCTATGTATAATTGCATAATAAAGATGGATTTCGTCCATCATTAGTGTCGGGTACTTAGTGCTTATCAGCACTGTTCAGCCTGAGGGACCCAGAAATGTTAGTGACATTTAACTTTGGAGTTGCAGGGACCTTGTATAATGAATTGTGTAATTTCAAGTCTAGAAATCATTTATTCATAGACCTTCATCTTCAAGTTATTGTACTTCATTCGTTTGTCTTCAGTCAACACCCTTATCTGGTTGGGTCTCTATGGATCCCAAGAACATTGGAAGGGATGCAGGACACACTTCTCAGATTATATTTGCACTTCAGTTCATTGGATGTTTTTATTCAGTTCACGGCTCAGATGAACAATGTTTTGAAAGCCATACAGTCATCACCAATAATTGTTTATCTGTCCGTTCTTTCGTTAAAAAATTCTGACCACACTCGTGTACGGATCTTTACGAAATCTGGTGGAGACACTACTCTACTTGAGTCTCAAAAGTCATTTGAATTTGCAAAGTCAAGGTCAAAGGTGAAGGTCAGAACAGGGCCACAAAAGTTTTTTGTGATTAGAGCAGTCATAATCTTAAAATGAGTGCTCATGTACATGCGGTTAAAGCAGTGGTTCTCAAATAGTGGGGCGCACCCCAGGGAACAGTTTTTTTTTTTTTTTTTTTTTTTTTTTTTTTTTGCAGTATTCGGATAAAGTGTAATTCTACATCCACTACAGCAGGTAGCAGTGGCAATGGCAGGTGGCAGCAGGGCCAGAGGTAAAATAAGAAGTGAAGTTAATAAAACCACCTTAGAAAGTGTTAACATGGATGGAAAGAGAGGCTGAGCGCGACAGAGACAGTGAGAGAAATGAAAGTCTCCCAGAAGCTCAGTCGAGGAGGTATGATGAAGCAGATGTAGCGCTCGGCTTCACTGTGCTGCGGTGAGAAATGAGGAAAGACCGGTGTGTTTACTGTGTCTGAAAACATTGGCAGCGGAAACCATGAACCCAAATAAATCCAGGCGTCACTTAAAGACATCACGCCCCGATCACGTGATGAGCCGCGTGAGTTTGTTTTTTTCAGCAAAAACGTGCCGAATGTTACCAACTATATTATTATTATTATTATTATTATTATTATTATTATTATACAAATTGTTTTATTCATTTTAGTTTTGTAGGTTAAAGTGTTTTATATATTGTGCTCCTGAGTTACTATCGCGGCAAATTGATGCACTTTAAAAAATTGTTACGAAAGTTAATCTTTGTTTGAAGTTGATCGATATTTCTTCTTTTTTTCTTTTTTTTTTGGATTCCATAATGTTAATAATAATAATGTTAACTTATGCCTTATTAATATATATATATATATATATATATATATATATATATATATATATATATATATATATATATATTTTTTTTTTTTTTTTTTTTTTTTTTTTTTTTTTTTTTTTTCTTCTTGGGGGCAACAGAAAATAATTGAGAAGAGCTGGGTTAAAGTGAAACAGCAATTGGAACCTTTCAGATGAGACAATTACCTTTGACCTTGAGTGACCCTGAAAGGTCAAACATTCCTCTCATAAATCTTCATCTCATAAATAGGAGGGTTTTTTGTTTGTTTGTTTGTTTTTTTTTTTTGCTTATTAGGTCACATCTATGTACTACAGAACATACTATGTTACAGGCACATGAGTCACTAAATAAACTACCCATACAGGGCCTGTTTCCTCCGTCATCAATGCTGCATGGTGGGGTGGTCGCAAGTATTGTTCTGGAATTTTTGAAGTCCCTCACATTTTGAAGTCCATCACATTATTGAAAATATTGTGAATATTAGTAACTGAATGAGAGAAATGACTCGACCTCTGATACCGAGTCATTCAGCTAAGTGACACCTGACCCCTTCGATAATAACCCATACTGAATCTGTCCTGAGTCACAGTGAGCATGGGCTGAGGGCTTTGATTTTATTGTGAGCTCTGTAGTATTCTAACCCTTAATATTCTTGTAGTAGAGAGACCGTAGTGTTCCTGAAGTTCTGTGGTCAGTCTGTGTCCAGGATACGTCGGTACAGGACACGGTCCACGTCACCATTGTTATTTCATTATCTGACTTGAATAAGACTGCAGCTCAGTTTTGATTTGGATTACCTCACATAAATGCCACATTACCATTCAGTCATTCATTTTCTCAACTACTTAAAGGGTATCTGTACCCAAATTTTACAGAATTCAGAAAATATCCACTATACTTTATTATTAACTTTTAAAACATGACTCCCACTCTCCACAAGATTGTCACTGTCCCCCCCAGTGCAGCCAACTGGGTTATCAAAGGCGGGCCATGTCTGTCACTGTCTATGGTGAGAGGTTCATGTAAAAGAACCATTGCTGACTTTCGTAAAGAGGAGCTGCAAAGCCGTCAGCGTGTTTCTGTCCCTTGTGAAAAGGGTTGTGACAGGAAGGGCATCTGATGTAAAAACCTCTGCCAAATCAAACGTGCGAATCAGATGATTCACTGCGGCGACTCCCGAGTAAAAGGGAAAAAGCCGAAAGGAAGACAGACAAACATCGTGTGATGTCGGTAGTTTATTTATAAGTAAACATTCCCTTTTCTTCTATATGACATTCCTTGCTCACAAAGGTTGAGCGCGTGGACATGTTGGCTTCTTTTCACCGGGGTTAAAGGTTATTGTGACGTTACAGCTCTGTCAGTCATATAGCCAATTGCAGAATGTCAGTTTAGTCTGTGCCCTTGACCTCAGCTGCCTTGAGAATGTCTCAAAATGGCACCGTGCAAAGCGTACGGTTGTAAGAATAACAAACGCAACAATAAAGATAAAAAGTATCACTGCATACATAATCCATCAACTGAAGAGAAAAAAGTTGATGAAAAAAGTCGCAGTTCCGGTCGAGGCTATGACAACGATATGACGTCACGGCAAATGCGCCATTTTAAAACTCGTGTGCTCTGAAGCTTGACGTTAGTGAAGAACTTAAATGGCTTGAAGTTGGTTTGTGAGAGAATATAATAAACAGCTTATAGGCATATTGTCACTAGCTATACACAATACATCAAATTAGGTACATGAGCACTTTCACTACAAGTACCCTTAAATCCTAATTACGGTCGCGGGGAGGATGGCGCCTATCTCAGCTGACTGGGTGAGGGAGGGGTACACCCTGGACAACTTACCAGGCCATTGCTGGGCCGACACTCACACAATCATTCATACTCACACTCACACTTTGGGGCGACTTGGAAGAGCCAATTAACACACTGTGCATGTTTTTGACCTACTGGAGAAAACCGGCATACCTGGAGAAAACCCTTGCAAGTATGAGGAGGACATACAAACTCCACACAGAAAGCTGGGAATCAAACCCCGGCCCGTCTTGCTGTGAAGTGGACATGCTAATCACTACTCCACCGTGCCGCCTCCTCTCGATCTCTACACCGGGAACTCTGAACTACAGAATATTGAGTAGAAGTACCTGCAGGTTGATGAAGAAATCTTGAACAGTTTATAAGTTGTTGAAATGATTACAGATGGATGGATAAAAGATGGACCGACTGTATATTCCTCTGCATTATATAACGAGGATAATAAATACGGATTAATCCCCTGACCCTCATATCAGTAGCCACCACTTCCCCATTCAGTAACCATTCATTCATCCGCTGGATCACTTAATCCCACTAGGTATGCATGGAGGCTGAAGCCTATCGAAACGGGGTACACCCTGAACAGCTCAACACTCCATCATAGGGCAAATCATAGGGAGCCTTTGCTTACAATTACCAGCCGGTCGAGTTTCTGATTGTTTCTTGTTTTCTAGATCAAATTGAATTTGTATATCCTTTCATCACAACTTCATGTTTTCATCTTGAACACAAGCAATTAAAATTCATGAATCCACTGCCCGTATGATTTATTAATCAGGGCCGTGTGCAAGCTAGGACCAATCCCAGCTGACCGCAGGTAAGAAGGGGGAGGGATTACTCCCTGAACAGGATGAGCAAACTCAGAGGAAACCACAGGAGCACAAATAAAGCATGCAAACCCCACACATGAGGCTTGAATCTACAACCTTCATTCTATAAGGTATTAGTGCTGTTTCAACCACTCAAAGCTTTATACATGACCCTGTGTGTGTGTGTGTGTGTGTGTGTGTGTGTGTGCAAGCCTGCACACGTGCACACACACACACACACACACACACACACACACACACACACACACACACACTCTTTGTCCATGTCTTGTCATGTAATGTGTCATTATTTTTGCACCTCTCCATGTCACATAATCTCCATGGTAACCATACCTAAACCACTGTGAACATTTCCTCTTGACCCTTACTGTCTCAAAGGAGAACCAGCATAATGACACCTTAACGAAAATAATATAATCAGATGTGTGATGTGGAGCCTAATGGTGATTTTGATTATTTTTCAGGTCCTCGTTTGAAACGAACATTTCTCTGGCCAGAGATCCAGCAACCCGATTTACTTCAGCACAAAATAGATGTATCAGCAAGATTCCATTGTGACCTGCAAGTGATCTCCAGGCTGCTCGCTGTCCTTGATTTTTTTTTTAAGGTCACTAGATTGTGCGAAGCTTCCTCAGAAGCAGGCAGGCTGCGAAGCAAACCAGGAAGGGAGACACGATGATAACAGTGGGGAGAGGACGCCTAATCACGATGGCCGACTGGGAGACACCTGCTCCCTCGGAGACTGGATGACGGCCATTCGGAGGGAGAGAGTAGGCGGATGTGGTGCAGGAAAGCGGATTGAAGCTTAAACTACACGACATCATAGCAGGTTTATTTCTTTACATCATCTCAAGAGTACAGATCGAGCTGTTTCCAAAAAGAGCGTTGAGTATTTCCCAAGCAAGTGCAGTGTGTCTATCAGTATTATAAAATACGAAGGGATTTTACTATGAGATTAAACTGAATCATACATATCGCAATGGAAGGTGCGCCCAGTGTCCAAGTTTACAGTGTCATGAAAATCCTTCAGCTGTATTCTATAAAAGTATAAAGTATGACATTGATTATTTAAATATTTGACACCTTGGGAGAAGACAAAAAATAAAAGGAATAAAACATGATTCAGAACGGTGCTTAAGGGCAGTCTTCCTGTCTGTTCCTGTCTTATTATTATTACTTCTTTCTACGTACAAAGGAATGAACATATAATTTCAGTTTGTGTGTGTGTGTGGGGGGGGGGGGGTGTAGGAGGAAATGAGCACCAGTTTTATTATGAATACAGTGCATAACAAGAGCACTCAAAGAGCACAAACCTCCCCCAAGCCAAGCAAACCACATATGAATTATTCGTTTTCTTCTTTTCCTTTCGGCTGCTCCCTTCAGGGGTCGCCACAGTAAATCATCTGTCTCCATTTCACCCTATCGTCTGCATTTTCTTCTCTTACACCAACTACCTTCATGTCCTCCTTCACCACATCCATAAATCTTCTCTGTGGTCTTCCTCTCGGCCTTCTGCCTGGTAGTTCCAACCTCAGAATCCTACTACCAATATACTCACGATCCCTCCTCTGTACATGTCCAAACCATCTCAATCTAGCCTCTCTGACTTTGTTTCCAAAACCTCTTACATGTGCTGTCCCTCTGATGTACTCATTCCTGATCCTATCCATCAAGATGTAAAAAAAATCATCTCTCTATGTACCATTTGTTAAAGAATCCTGTGAAAATTTTCAAGACCTTGAATTTCATCTGAATAGTTTCCAAAAATTAAACGTAGGCATCCATATCTGAAGAACCACCTCTGATAGAAATAATTAAAAATAATAATAATATTTTTTTGTAAAAAATAAAGAATAAATAACAAATTGCACCGCACCACCTGCTGAGCCAGCTGCAATAACACCCTTGCAAAAATCCTCCTATCTCAAAATGCTAAAGAAGCCTCTAAAAAAATCCTGGATCCACAATTCATTCATTTTCTGAACAGCTTAAGCCTAATTAGTGTCGCGAGGAGACTGGCGCCCATCGCAGCCCACTGTGGGTGAGGGCAGGGTACACACTGGACAGCTCGCCAGAGCAGAAACATGCTAATCACAACCCAATGGCCTCCTTACAAATGATAGCAAAGGTTCTTTTTCATTGCTCTCAACACACAGAGGCAGACATGGCCGACCTTTGATAAGCCTGTTGGCTGCACTTTGTGGACAAGTGACAAAGCACCTCATAAATCAGCACCTTACGCACCAAGCCACCAGTGTTCCCGAACCAAAATTTGATTCCCAAAAATCGAATGACATTTCACTTGTCTGAAACCCAGTCATTAGTAACATTTTAATGAAAATTACACAATTTTTGCTTAATGCTGCAAACAAACACAAGTAAATAGCAAGTAAAACATAGCATCCTTGAGAGAGGAAATAAAGAATTTAATGTTTAATCTCCTCTGTAGTGAATTCCAGATATATACGTAATTCCAGGAAAAAAGCCACACCCACACAAACACTTTTTACCTAGTTCATTGTGTGTGGGGGGGTGAGAGGGGTGAGAGAGGGACAGACACAGTGGGAGGGAGATACAGGGGGAGAGAGAGAGACAGGGGACAGAGGGAGCAAGAGGGGGAGAAGGGGAGAGGGGTTAGAGAATGGGGGGGGGCTTTATTTCAAGTCAGCCAAGCAAGTAATGAACTTAATGACAAAACCCAATACAGGAGCCAATGGAGAAAGAAGGGAGTGAGAGCACTAGGGAGCTTGCCACACCCAATCCGCCAGCCCTGAGCCTGTGTGAGTGAAGCTTTGTTGATTAACCCACAACCCCCCTCCCACAACCCCCATGCCCATGCCCTGGAACCGCTGGGGTTTTCAGGGAAACAGCAGGACACTGTTGTGGAGTGCAGTGATGTGTACTATGGGGATGGAGGAAGAGATGAGGCCCGGGAGGATATGAGGGAGGGGCGCACCCTATCCGCAGCACAAGCTCCGTACGAGGAAAGCCCTCCTGTACAGTGCATCCCCGTCTCGTCTCGGTCTCACTCAGCACCGCCCACCACATCAATGCGCCATCAGGCAGGAGCGCGTAATCCCTCATTCATCTCTGCGCGGTTTTAAACAGGGAGCCTTCTTGTTTTCCTTCAGCGTTTAAATTCCTTTTCAGGCTCGCAGACCCCCCTCGACCTGACAATTGTGCAAGGCTTCTGCGCCGACGTGAAAGTGTCCGTCCCGGGGATTCTCCGTGTGCATCATCCATCGCACTGCACGTGCATCCAATGCAAAACTACATATCACATGTCTTGCATGAACGTGATTGAAAACACACACACGCACGCACGCACGCACACACACACACACACACACACACACACACACCAGCATGCACAACTACAATACAAAAGTAAGCTCCCATCTTCATGCACTGTTCACTGGAGTCTGGAACCATCCGAACTTGGGTTTAATTATAAGATGAGTCGGAACCTACAGAACACCGAGCAGTTCGGGCTCAAATTGCAACAAACTTTGCATGCGTTTTCACTTTTGCATTCAGATCTCGAAGCCCGATGCTCTCCATCCAATCAAAGTCCAACGTGAACTAAACAGCATCCCACCAATCCTCCTTACCTTTATCCTAGTTATTATTATTATAAGGCGCAGTCCAGGGCAGGCGGAGGCGCGAGCATGGTGCTCGAGCGCACTCTGGAAGGCAGCTCGTTTGTTTATTTTCTTGTTGTTGTTATTATTTTTGTGATTATTTTTCCTTTCGTGGTCGCTCTCACTCTCACACTGCTGCCACTCTGTGCTTTCTTGCCGACACCGTTACTCTCGCTGACAAGCATCCGGGCAGCCGCGCGCGGGGAGGGAGGGAGGGAGGGAGGGAGGGGGTGAAGGGAGGGCAGTGGAGCACGAGCAAAGTGATGAGCACGCGCATTTCCCTTTTTTTTCGTTTATTTATTTATTTATTTATCTTGGCATCTAGATTTATGATTATTCCACTGCTTGTGGAATAAAGTGCGTACTGTGTTCAATCCAGAACACAACTCATTAATTTAATGTATAATTTAAGCTTCTTTTAAATTTATGAACAAAACATTAATTTCATTATATGGAATTATATTTCATTTCTATGTACTTGAAAGCCTGGGTGAGCGCATGCCATGTGAATAAATTATCTGTCAGGATTTATTTTCCCGTGAATGTACATGTGTATGTAGTCCCACGTCGTCCATGCCTGGGTTGATGGGTTCAAAATAGGCATTTTAACCTCGGCCCACTTGGATCAACTCAGTGCAAGCCCACATATGCCCCTATATATGTGAGAAATGATTTTATGTCAGCAGCTGACACAGAGCCAATACAGGACCCATGCACAATCCTATACTGTACATGATCCATTTTCAGCCCACTTGCTGCCCCCAATGGTTCTACATACAAGTGCATTCATGGATCAAAACCACTGGGTTTAATCAAACCTCAGATCCATTGAACCACTGAGCCCCCAGAGTGCTCTTGTTGGGTACTGTTAAACATTTGAAAGTTGTAATTTATCATTTCAACATCAATATCCTTTTTTTTTCCTGGGGTGGGGGGGGGTGTTGTACAGTCACAATATAACTGTGATGCAACGTCATAGCGACTTTCTCCCTGTTGCCACAATACAGCAAACTTGTTAAAATTCAATATATTTGATGTCCTGCTACTGCCGCTGGCTGTTCCGTGTGTTTTTGCTGTAATTATATGCATATATCAAATCCTCATCGTGCCGTAGTGATCAACATGTCCACCTCACAACAAAGAAGTCCTGGGTTTGAGTCCTGGCTTCTGAGAGAGCGTTTCTTTGTAGAGTTTGCAGGTTCTCCCCATGCTTGTGTGGGTTTCTTCTGGGTACTGCAGTTTCCTCACACCGCCGAAAGACATGCACCTTAAGATAAATGGCTGTTCAAAATTGCCCCTTAGTGTAAGTGTGTGCTAATGATTGTGTGTGTTGGCTTGAGATGGTGTGGTGAGCTGTTTAGAGTGTACCACACCTTTCCCAGAGTAAACCGGGGTTGGATCCAGGCACATTGCGGCCCTGGGTTCTGCAAATGAGTGAGTGACAACGAGTTTGTTTCTAAAGCCATATCATAAACAGCCTTTTTTTTACTTCAATGATTTTCCGACGGTGAGTAAATTACAAACATTTATTGAGGTCGCTGGTAAGCATGGTCCACCAGCCTGACATGCACTGCCTGTGATTTGGCAGCTGGTGGGATTTCACAGCAGAGAAAGTATTGCACTGTAATCCTGGTTCAAGCAGTTTAGAAATGTAAAGCCTGATTTATGATTCCATTTGCTGAATGAATAGCAGCGTGAGCACAGAGTCTGACATCATCTCCCCTCCAACACTTCATCACGCACTGCTGACCATCCTCAGGAGCTCAGAGTAATAGTTCAGTGAAAGAACCTTATTTGTTTTGGAGTAAAGTATCATGTAAATATTAAGTCATGGAAAGGCTAAATAAATAAACATGTCTGATATACTGTCTGCTTGTTGGGAGGCATAGTGGTGTAGTGGGTGCACGTCTGCTTCACAGTAAAAAGGTCCTGGGCTCGAGTCTCATGCTCATTCTGTGCGTTTCTGTGGGAAATTTGTACATTCATCCTACAATTGTGTGGGTTTCCTCAGTGTACTCTCGTTTCCTCCCATGGTGCACAGACATGCACATTAGGCTAACTTCCCCAAGGTGTGTGTTGGCCCTGTAATGGACTGGCAAGCTGTTCAGGGCGTAACTCTCCTTCCCTCCAAGTTGGCTGAGATAGGCTTCAACATTTCCATGACCCTAGAAGAATTAAGCAGTTCAGCAAAGGAATGAATGGATGGATGGTGGATGCCAACTTGCCTGATGTTTCTTGTAACAGTAAGGCAAAGAATGTATCCATGCTAGAGAATGTTGGATTGAGATCAAATCTAGATATTCATTACAAGCATCTTACTATCTTCTGGTTTGTTTTGTTTGTTTGTGAACATAATCCTGACCCCACCCACACATGGATTTTCACAAAACTTGGTAATGACCCTTGCTGAGGCCCAGAGATTACTTGATTTTGGAATGTCAAGGTCAAAGGTGAAGGTCAGAGCAAAGTCATAAATTTTTAGCAATAGCGCACTTATAACTTGGTAACGGGTTCTGATAGGCATGATATTATTCCGGAGCACTAATAGGAAACCAAACAACTGGACTGTCAAATGAGAACATTACTTTTGACTTTGATTGACCCTGAAAGGTCAAACTCCAGTCATATTGAAAATCTTTAAAATGAGTCCTTGATAAAGTAGATTTCTTTTGATGAACTTAAAACACTTTCCTGGTTTGACTTGACTTTTTTGACTTGACTTTAGTAAAGCAAGATCACCAAGTTGAGTGCAACAAACCAAAAGAAAAAAGACAAAAAAAAAAAAAAAAGGATTAGAAACACGAAATCAGGGCTGAAAGCAGGTTGGTTTGTAGGGGGCTTATTCTCGAGTCTCAAAGCTTATCACAGAGCTTATACAAGTTTCTGCAGTGAGCTGGAGTTCAACTCCTCCTGGCAGGGATGCTACTCCATCACAGCTTGCCTTCCCAGAATTTCTACTGGTACGCATTGCTGGGCGAACCGAAGCGCACTTGTGGTTAAGATCTTGCCCCGGGATCTTAGCACGTTGAGGGTTTAGCAGAGTTTCTATGGAATTGCATAATCTGCCACTTTGAGAAGGAAAAGGGGACACAGAGTTGTTAGTGTATGTTATCAGGGTGGTACAATGGTGAAGTGGGCGGGATCAAATCAGAGGACCACTGTTGCCCACTGATAGCGCCTATGGTTCAGTAATGAGATTGAGTTGCTATCTTTCGTGGAGTTCTTTCTTTGCTCAAGAAGGTCATATCTAGTTTTCTTCCACCACACCACTAAAAGATCCACACTGCTCCAAGTGTGAATGAATTCCAGTTCTGAGTGTACTCACGGGTTTGTCTTTTGATAAAGCTAAAAACTGTCCATATATAAAGCTTTCTAAAATTCATCAAAATGTAAACTCATTTAATTTATTCATTTATTCACTGAACCGCTCACTCTTACTAAGGTTCAGGGAAACCGGGAAACTATGTCAGCCTACTCTTGGCCAAGGTGAGGTACACCCTGAACCTGAACTGAACACCAGACCATTGCAGAGCAACACAACCATTCACCATTCAGTCTCACTTTCACAGTTGTGGGAAATTTGAAGCAGCCAATACTACGAATGTTGTTGGACTGTCGGAGGAAAACTTCAGACAGAAACAGCATCAACAAGCCCAAGACTCAAACCCAGGACCTTCTAGCTGTGCAGCAGACGTGCTAAGCATTACAATACTGCTACACACATCTCTGACTCAAAATATATAATGGTTGCCGGATATGTACGCATTCTTTTCTGCAGCTTCCTCTGGGTATGCTGGTTTTCTCCCACAGTCCTAAAAACATGCACAGCAGTTTAATTGGTATGAGTGTTAGTGTGAATGTTTGTGTCAGTGTACTCTGCCCTCACAAAGAGATGGGCACCAGCCTTCCCACGACCCCGATTAGGATTAAGCGACTTAGAAAATGAATGAATGTAAGAATGTATGAAAAATAGCCAGCCCTTTAACTAAATTCAGATAAATAAACAGCAAGTAAACAATCAATTCATCACAACGAATAGATCTTCAAATCAAGACTGGCCCCTCTCATTTACTTTGATTAATGAGATTGAGTAGTTTGATTATTTCCTGGTGTTTACCTTGGCTTCAGTGCAACAGAAATTAATAATGAAATAAGTAATAAACTGCAAAAGGAAAAAAAAAAAAAGAAGAAGAATTCAGACCATTAAATACGCTTCATTTCAATGTGCAGGCTTTTCTTCGAGATTTTAACACTTGATGAATAAATTCACATACCGTATTCGACATAATAAGCTCCCTGCTCCAATTAACCCCCCCTCCATGTTTTTATCTCACATCTAATAACCGCCCATGTGTATTGGGAGCAAAATGATAGATCAAACTTACCAATTGTATTCGATCAGTCTCTGTAAGGGTAAAATTAGGCGTTCACTGCCTGTAAACGTGAGTTTACACGGTATTTCAAGACCCCCAGCCACTGGGAAATGTCTACAATGTTCATCAGTAACAACACATTTGATCATTCCGCCGTACTTTAAAAAGCTGTGTTCTCTTGGTAAATGTCCAACAACCGATAAACCATTAGAAACTGCTACAGCAAAACTATGGGAAGCTCTGAATGAATGGAGCGATGAGCCAGATATGGACCTATCAGAAAGTGATGACGAGTATTTTTCACCCAATTCTCCTGCTCACTAATTTCATAAATTTAAAGAGGTTCCTGGCCAAGTGCTTTTGTTTATGTTTGCGTTGATTGGTTGAATGTGTCATGTGCTAAAGTTGACATCCGTGTTGGTTGGCTTGATTTTACTTCCAGGAAAATGTTTAAAGGAACAGCACTGGGAAGGAAAAGTAAGGGGTCTTTTTTAATTATACTGTTTTCTGTTTATTTTCAGTTTTCATGTAAGTAGTTTGGTTGATAACTCAAAATGAATAACACAAATACCAGTAAAACTCTTTTATTGTTCTGTTATTATTTATGTTTTACACCTCGATAGTAATAAGCACTTGCTGTTCCACTCCGCTGGTAACATTTTAATAAGCGCCCAACCCACTCTTCGGCGCTTATCACATTGAATATGGTAATCATTTCATGTTTTTAATATTTAATGTGCATATGATTTTTTTTTTTTTCAGTTTTGTTGGCCATTTTGACTGTTGAGAAAAAGATAATGAAGCAAATTCTGGCAAATGTTTGTACATACAGATATAATTTAGATAAAATGACATACAAAAATTATTTTCTTTAAAAATATTTTTATAGAGGGCAGTGCTGGCTCAGTGGCTCAGGTGCTGGCTCACTGATCCCAAGGTTAGGGTTGCAAGCCACACTATCACCGGGCTGTCACTGCTGTCCCCCCAGTGCAGCTAACTGGGTTATGAAAGGCCGGCCATGTCTCTCACTGTCCATGAAGGAGATTCATGTAAAAGAAGCATTGTGGACTTTCATAAAGAGGAGCTGCATCGCCGTCAGTGTGTTTCTGCCCTGTGATGGTCCGGCGAGCTGTCCAGGGTGTAGTCTGCCCTTGCCCAGAGTCGGCTGGTATGTTGTAAGATGTACATACTTATTTATACAGAGAGAGAGAGAGAGAGAGAGAGAGAGAGAGAGAGAGAGAGAGAGAGAGAGAGAGAGAGAGAGAGAGAGAGAGAGATTCAAAATAAATATATATGTTTGTACAGGTAATATATGCATATTGGCTGGTTGTGATATAACAGGAAATGGGGTTTACTAACAAACCGTTACCAACTTGTTGTTGTTGTACAAATGTGTGTCCTTGTGCTCCATCCTTTAATGGTATTGTATTTGTTCTTTTAAGTATAAATCACTTCCAAGTTCTGGTGAGACCATACAGAAATGCCAGCAATCATCAACACTGACATGATTTCACAAATTATCCCTGCTGGATTGATGAACCTTCATGATAAACTCTTATCTCTTCTTCTTCTTTTCCTTTCGGCTGTTCCCTTCAGGGGTCGCCACAGCAAATGATCTGCCTCCATCTCTCCCTATCCTCTGCATCTTCTACTCTTACTCCAACGACCTTCATGTCCGCCTTCACCGCATCCATAAATCTTCTCTTTGGTCTTCCTCTGGGCCTTTTGCCTGGTAGTTCCAACCTCAGCATCCTACGACCAATATACTCACTATCCCTCCTCTGTACATGTCCAAACCATCTCAATCTAGCCTCTCTGACTTTGTCTCCAAAACATCTCACATGTGCTGTCCCTCTGATGTACTCATTTCTGATCCTATCCATCCTCGTTACTCCCAAAGAGAACCTCAACATTTTCATCTCTGCTACCTCCAACTCTGACTCCTGTCTTTTCCCCAGGGCCACTGTCTCTAAACCATACAACATTGCTGGCCTCATCACCGTCTTGTACACTTTTCCCTTCATTCTTGCCGATACTCTCCTATCACACATCACACCGGACACTTTTCTCCATCCATTCCAACCTGCCTGCACACGCTTCTTCACCTCTTTTCCACACTCTCCATTGCTCTGGATTGTTGAGCCTAAGTACTTAAAATCCTCCACCTTCTTTATCCCTGCCCCTGTAACCTCAAAGTTCCTCTTGGGTCCTTGTCGTTCACACACATGTATTCTGTCTTACTAAGACTAACCTTCAATCCCCTCCTTTCCAGGGCATACCTCCACCTCTCTAGATTTTCCTCCACTTGGTCTCTGCTCTCACTACAGATCACTATGTCATCTGCAAACATCATAGTCCATGGAGATTCTTGTCTAACCTCGTCTGTCAGCCTGTCCATCACCATAGCAAACAAGAAGGGGCTCAGAGCTGACCCTTGATGCAGTCCCACCTCCACCTTGAACTCTTCTGTCACACCGACAGCACACCTCACCACTGTCTTACATCTCTCATACATGTCCTGCACCACTCTAGCATACTTCTCTGTCACTCCAGACTTCCTCATACAATACCACAGTTCTTCTCTCGGCACCCTGTCATATGCTTTCTCCAGATCCACAAAGGCACAATGCAGCTCCTTCTGACCTTCTCTGTACTTCTCTATTAACATCCTCAAAGCAAACACTGCATCTGTGGTGCTCTTTCTTGGCATGAAACCAAACTGTTGTTCACAAATGCTGACCTCTGCCCTTAGTCTTGCTTCCACTATTCTTTCCCATAGCTTCATTGTATGGCTCATCAACTTTATCCCTCTGTAGTTGCCACAACTCTGTACATCTCCCTTGTTCTTAAAAATGGGCACAAGCACACTTCTCCTCCATTCCTCTGGCATCTGCTCACTTTCTAAGACCTTGTTGAATATTCTTGTCAGAAAATCTACTGCTACCTCCCCTAGACACTTCCATACCTCAACTGGTATGTCATCAGGGCCAACTGCCTTTCCACTCTTCATCCTCTTCAATGCCCTCCTCACTTCTCCCTTACTGATCTTTGCTACTTCCTGCTCCTCAACGGTCACCCCTTCTACTCTTTTTTCTCTCTCATTTTCCTCATTCATCAGCTCTTCAAAGTACTCTTTCCATCTTCCCAGCACACTTCTGTCATCAGTCAATACATTTCCCTCTCTGTCCTTTATCACTCTAACTTGCTGCACGTCTTTCCCATCTCTATTTCTCTGCTGTGCTAACCTGTATAGATCATTTTCTCCCTCCTTACTGTTCAACCTATCATACAAGTCATCATACGCCTCTGTTTGGCCTTTGACACCGCTACCTTCACCTTACGCTGTGTCTCCCTGTACTCCTGTTTACTCTCTTCGGTCCTCTCAATGTCCCACTTCTTCTTGGCTAACCTCTTCTTTTGTACACACTCCTGCACTTCCTCATTCCACCACCAAGTTTCCTTATCTACTCTCTTTCCAGAGGACACACCAAGTACTCTCCTACCGGTCTCCCTGATCACATTGGCTGTGGTTGTCCAGTCCTCTGGAAGCACTTCCTGACTACCCAAAGCCTGTTTCAACTCCTCCTTGAAGACAACACGACACTCTTCCTTTTTCAGCTTCCACCACTTTGTCTTCTGCTCTGCCTTTGCCTTTTTCACCTTTCTCACCATCAGTGTCATCCTGCACACCACCATCCTATGCTGTTTGGCAACACTCTCACCCACTACTACTTTGCAGTCACTGACTTCTTTCAAATTACATTGCCTACACAAGATGTAGTCTACCTGTGTGCTCTTACCTCCGCTTTCATAAGTCACCCTATGCTTCTGTTTCTTCTTGAAGAAAGTATTCACCACAGCCATTTCCATCCTTTTTGCAAAATCGATCAACATCTGTCCTTCTGTGTTCCTGTCCTGGATACCAAACCTGCCCATCACTTCCTCGTCCCCTCTGTTGCCTGCACCAACATGTCCATTGAAGTCTGCTCCAATGACCACTCTTTCACCTCTGGGGGTACTCTGCATCACTTCATCTAACTCACTCCAGAATCTCTCCTTCTCTTCTAGCTTACATCCTGCCTGTGGGGCATAAGCACTAACAACATTGAGTATCACGCCTTCAATTTCTAACTTGAGACTCATCACTCTGTCTGACACTCTTTTCACTTCTAGAACATTCCTGACAAACCCCTCCTTCAAGATGACTCCTATTCCATTTCTCTTCTGATCCACACCATTATAAAACAGTTTAAACCCTGCTCCTAAGCTTCTAGCCTTTCTACCTTTCCACCTTGTCTCCTGAACACACAGTAATGATAAACTCTTATCTATGGATGTAATTTCACAATTTACTGCTACTGAAATAAATTTCTACTCTTCATATAACAACAGTAAAGGTGCGGTTCAGGATTCAGGATTCCGGATTTTTAATAGCCATTTGTGTTTTTTACACATAGAGGAAATCTTGTGCAGTTGTTCAAGGAGTCAAGTTACAAACAGAAGAGAAGGTTCAGATCAACAACACACAAACTGCTATAAAATAAATACATGAAAATTCTATCTCTAAAAGGACCTCACACAGATCCAAGCGAACAATACAATAATAACAACAAAAGTAATACTACTACTACTACTACTACTACTAATAATAATAATAATAATAATAATAATTATTATTATTATTATTATTATTATTATTATTATTATTATTATTATTATTATTATAATACAATAAATAAATCAGTAGATAACCACAATAAACAAAATTGCACTATATTATATTATATTATATTATATTATATTATATTATATTATATTATATTATATTATATTATATTATATTTATATTGCACTATGCCCTCCGTTGCTGTATCACTGGAGCCAGAGTTTGGTCCGTATTGGCAATAACAGGTCGAATTCGTTTCCGGTGAGAGTTGGAGTCCACCAATGCTGTCTTTTGTCACCATTTTCATCATAATTTTTCTCGACAGAATTTCTAGGCGCAGTCGAGGCATTGAGGGGTTCTGGTTTGGTGGCCATCGGATCTCATCTCTGCTTTTTGTGGATGATGTTGTCTTTTTGGCTTAATCAAGTCGGGACCTCCAGCTCTCATTGGCGCGATTTGCAGCCGAGTGCGAAGCAGCCGAGATGAGGCTCAGTACCTCCAAGTCTGAGGCCATGGTTCTCAGCCAGACAAGGGTGGAATGCACCCTCCGGGTCGGCGAAGACATCCTGCCCCAAGTGGAGGAGTTTAAGTATCTTGGGGTCTTGTTCACAAGTGAGGGAAGGATGGAGCAGGAGATCAACAGACAGATCGATGCAGCCTCTGCTGTTCAGCGGAGCCTGTACCAGTCCATCGTGGTGCAGAAGGAGCTGAGCCGCAAGGCGAAGCTCTCAATTTACCAGTCGATCTACGTTCCAACCGTCACCTATGGTCACAAGCTTTGGGTAGTGACTGAAGAACAAGATCGCGGATACAAGCGGCTGAAATGAGCTTCCTTTGTCGGGTGGCAGGGTTCTCCCTTAGTGATAAGGAAAGAAGCTCTAACATCCGGGGAGAGCTTGGAGTAGATCCGCTGCTCCTCCGCATTGAGAGGGACCAGTTGAGGTGGCTCGGGCATCTGGTCAGAATGCCTCCCGGACGCCTCCCTGGTGTGGTGTTTTGGCATGTCCAACCGGGAAGAGGCCCCGGGGTCGACCTAGAACCCGCTGGAGGGACTATGTCTCTCGGCTTGTCTGGGACCGCCTCGGTGTCCCCCAGTGAGAGTTGGAGGAAATGGCTGGGGAGAGGGACGTCTGGACCTCTTTGCTTAGGTTGCTGCCTCCGCGACCCGACCCTGGACTTAGCGAAAGATGATGATGATGACGATGATGATGATGAGGATGATGATGATGATGATGATGATGATGATGATGATGATGATGATGATGCAGCACTATGCCCATACAGGAGCAGTCCTTTAGATCCCTCTGCGCTGCAATCTGAGCATGAAGCTCGTCCATCTTGTTTTGCATAGACTGAAAATTTTTAAGCAGTATGATCGGGAGTGCTAACCTTCCACTGTTAACTAAGCGCCGGAGTCGTCATGCAGCCCCTCCTCGCCTGCTGCGTCTCTGCCTTATTGTTATTCGTCATGCAGCCACCATTGAGCTGCAGTAGCATATTAGCTCAGGATAGGAGATGAGCATGCTCAGTTCTAAATGTCCAAAAGGACTGTGCTCTCATAGCTGTAGTAGGGTTGCCCGGTCATAGACGAGCATAGTACTAAAAAAAAACAAAACAAAAAAACAAACAAAAACAACATTTAAAACAAACAAAGAAACAATTTGACTCCAAGAACTCCACGACGTCGCCCTCAAGGAAGCGCCATCTTGACCATTCACTGTTAAATGGCCATCGTCCGTGCTGTTGACATAGATTTGTCCACAGAATACGTTCCGCCCATGATCCTGGAAACTTCAACAATCACGCTGCTAAATTTTCAGTTAAAGTTTGCAATTTTTCTCTCGGCAAAACTTTTTAGAAGCGGGACTCCCAGCCAGGGAGCTCCGCCGTTGGTGAACCGGAACCTGAAGAGGTTCTAAGTGTCATTTGTGTTAGATGTGGTGGTTTCTGTAATACTGTTTTGCACTGATGTTTATATAAAATTTAAATTACATATAAATATTAATAACAAGAGAGACACTCAGGGGGACACTCAGAAGGTAAGGTACCTCACCGTGTAGCATGGGAAATGGAGTACATAGGACATATATTGGAACTGCTGTTAATGACCCATGTGCTCCACTTATGATATGTTCTAGACTAACACCCTCTCTCATTTGAATGATTTGCAGCATGGTTGGGGTCTGACCTTTGACGGTTTAATCAGATAAGATAACAGAACTTTATTGCTAACTGTTGTATGAACAATAAAAATCAGTTTAGCAGCCATTTTAGAAAGATGCTGCACTAAGACAATGAAGGAACCACACAATGTGTATATACCATACACATACACTACACACACATACACGCATACAATTGCATATGCTCAATACCCCTGTATATCTATCCACATATTCACACATTTACTGACAATATGAGCATCATAGGTGCACGATATACACCAGGTAAGAGGTAGAGCTTTAATTATAAACTACATTTACCTTAAAACAATGTTTGAGACCTTCTCTAAACATGAGTATTGCATTTAAAAGATTAATACTGCACTGTCCAGAAAGATGATGGTTATGCAGTCAGTGTGTGTGTGTGTTGGTGGTGGTAGTGGTGTTGACACATTCAATAGCTTTGAATTAAAAGTTGTTCTTGAGTCTGTTCATTTTTGTTTTTAGTAACCTGTACCTTTTTCTTGTGGGGAAAGGGAGAAAAAGGTGTGTCCAGGGTGTGTGGGGTCCCACAAAATCCACTGGTTCTCCTCTAAAGTCTATCAGTGCAAATGTCTCTGAGGAGGGTAGTGTAGGTCCAATCACCTGATCAGCCATCCTCACCACCCACTACAAGGTCATCCTGACCTCTGCGGTACAGCTGCTGAACCACACTCAACAACAGTAGGTCAGGAGGCTCTCCATGGCGGAGCAGTAAAAGTTTGTCAGTGGAGGTCGAGGTAGGCAGGTTTGTCAGAGCTTCCTAAGGAAGTTCATCAGGGCAGTGACAATGGAGGTCAATCAAGGTCAAAGCTAACTGTCTAATCAGAAAATCCATATGTGTATTATTTAGTGTTTCATGGTGATGACAGATGTGCTTTGAGTGCTAAGCACTCAAAATCTCATGACCTTCATTTTCACAACTCAAGGTCAAAAGTAACTGTCGCACTTCAAAGTCCATTTGTGACTCACTCATTCAGAATAGGGATTAATTAAGAACTGTGGAATACTGAGATATTGGTCTATTTGAAAATATGCTTTATTTTTGTCTCTATCATTAAAAGGGACTTTAGAAAAAAAGGTAATCACAGTTACAGAACCAGGTTCTGAAAGTTCACATCTAAACCTGTCGAACATCCAAACACCAAATGAATCCAACTCTCGACCGATCAGCACCAACAGACTAGCATCTCCCACGCAACAGATGAAATCTTTTTATACTGATTACGTTTGTTGTGAGGCTTCTGATTGGTTCAATGCTATATGATTGGGGGAATCGTTCTGTGGTTCCGGAAGCAGGGAGAACATTATGTTTGTGAATGTGGATAATAAGTAGGGAGATAGTTCTGGTAGTGACTGTGGATAATAATTTGAGAAAGGGTTCTGGTAGTGAATGTCTATAATCAGTAGGGAGAGGGTTCTAGTAGTGAATGTGGATAATAAGGAGGGAGAAGGTTCTGGTACTGAATGTGGATAATAAGTAAGGAGAAGGTTCTTTTAGTGAATGTGGAAAATAATTAGAGAGAGGGTTCTGGTAGTGAATGTGGATAATAAGTAAGGAGAAGGTTCTGGTACTGAATGTGGATAATAAGTAAGGAGAAGGTTCTTTTAGTGAATGTGGAAAATAATTAGAGAGAGGGTTCTGGTAGTGAATGTGGATAATAAGTAAGGAGAAGGTTCTGGTACTGGATGTGGATAATAAGTAAGGAGAAGGTTCTTTTAGTGAATGTAGAAAATAATTAGAGAGAGGGTTCTGGTAGTGAATGTGGATAATAAGTAAGGAGAAGGTTCTGGTTGTGAATGTGGATAATAATTTGTGAGAAGGTTCTGGTAGTTCAGTTCAGTTCATATTCTGTAACCGCTTCATCCTAATTAGGGTCACGGGGAGGCTGGTGCCCATCCCAGCCAACTCAGGGCGAGGGCAGAGTACACCCTGGACAGCTCGCCAGGCCATCGCAGGGCGGAAACACGCTGACGACTTTACAGCCTACTCTTGTCGAAAGTCAGCAATGGTTCTTTTACATGCCTCACACCATAGACAGTGAGAGACATGGCCGGCCTTTGATAACCCAGTTAGGCACTGGGGGGGACAGTGACAACCTTGTGGAGAGTGGGACTCGAACCCCCACCTTTGGATCAGCGATCCGGCGCCTTATACCACTAGACCACCACTGCCCCCAGGTTCTGGTAGTGAATGTGGATAATAAGTAGGAAGAAGATTCTGGTAGTGAATGTGGATAATAAGTAGAGAAGGGGTTCTGGGAGTGAATGTGGTTAATAAGTAGGGAGAGGGTTTTGGTACTGAATGTGGATAATAAGTAGGACGATGATTCTGGTAATGAATATGGATAATAAGTCGGTAGAGGGTTCTGGTAGTGGATATGAATAATAAGTATGGAGAGGGTTCTGGTATTGAAGATGAATAATAAGTTGTGAGAAGGTTCTGGTAGTGAATGTGGATAATAAGTAGGGAGACGGTTCTGGTAGTGAATATGGATAATAAATTGGGAGAAGGTTCTGGTAGTGAATGTGAATACCATTCATGGATATCAGTCAATACATTTCCCTCTCTGTCCTTTATCACTCAAACTTGCTGCAAGCCCTTCCCATCTCTATTTCTCTGCTGGGCCAATCTGTATAAATCATTTCCTCATTCCTTACTGTCCAACCTAGCATACAAGTCATCATTCTTCAGCCCTCTGTTTGGTCTTTGACACCACTACCTTCACCTTACGCTGTGTATCCCTGCAATCCTGTTTACTCTCTTCAGTCCTCTCACTGTCCCAGTTCTTCTAAGTTAACCTCTTCCTTTGTACACACTCCTGCACTTTCTCATTCCACCACCAAGTCTCCTCATTTACTTTCCTTCCAGAGGACATGCCAAGTCCTCTCCTACCTGTCTCCCTAATCACATTAGCTGTAGTTGTCCAGTCATCTGGAAGCACTTCTTGTCCACCCAAAGCCTGTTTCAACTCCTCCTTGAAGACAACACAACACTCTTCCTTTTTCAGCTTCTACCACTTTGTCTTCTGCTTTGCCTTTGCCTTCTTCACCTTACTCACCATCATCGTCATCCTGCTCATCACCATCCTATGCTGTTTGGCAACACTCTCACCCGCTAATACTTTGCAGTCACTGACTTCCTTCAAATTACATCATCTAGACAAGATGTAGTCTACCTGTGTGCTCCTACCTCTGCTTTTATAAGTCACCCTATTCTCCTGTCTCCTGGAAGAAAGTATTCACAGGATACAAAACCTGTCCATCACTTCCTTGTCCCCTCTGTTGCTTGCACCAACATGTCCATTGAGGTCTGCCCCAATGACCACTCTTTGACCTCTTTGACTCTGCATCACTTCATCTAACTCATGCCAGAATCTCTTCTTCTCTTCTAACTCACATCCTGTCAGTGAGACATAAGCACTAACAACATTGAACATTACGCCTTCAGTTTCTAACTTGAGACTCATCACTCTGTCTGACATGCTTTTCACTTCTAGAACATTCCTGACAACCCCCCCCCCCTTCAAAATGATTCCTACTCCACTTCTCTTACCATTCACACCATGATAAAGCATCTTAAAGCTTGCTCCTAAGCTTATAGCCTTGCTACCATTTCTCCTGAACACAAAGTATGTCCACCTTCCTCATGTCTAATTCATGTCAGCCAGCTTTTCCTGTCATAGTTTCAACATTCTAAGTCCCTACTCTCAGTTCTAGACTCATGTCTTTCCTCTTCTCTCTCTGCTTATGGACATGCCTCCTGCTTCTCCTTCTTCAACCAACAGTAGTCCAATTTCCACCAGCACCCTGTTGGTTGACAGCACTGATGGCGGTCATTGTTAACTTGGGCCTCGACCAATACAGTATGGAGGTAATATTGATATAGAGAATGAGCAGATGCCGGAGAAATGGAGGAGAAGTGTGCTGGTGTCCATTTTTATGAACAAGGGAGAAATGCAGAGTTGTGGTATGGTTGATAAGCCATACGATGATGTCATGGGAAAGAATAGTGGAAGCTAGACTAAGGGCAGAGGTCAGCATTTGTGAACAACAGTTTGGTTTCATGCCAAGAAAGAGCACCACAGATGCAGTGTTTGCTTTGAGAATGTTAATAGAGAAGTACTGAGAAGGTCAGGCGGAGCTGCATTGTGCCTTTGTGGATCTGGAGAAAGCATATGACAGGGTGGCGAGAGAGGAACTGTGGTATTGCATGAGGAAGTTTGGAGTGGCAGAAAAGTATGTTAGAGTGGTGCAAGACATGTATGAGAGATGTAAGACGGTGGTGGGGTGTGCTGTCGACGTGACCAAAGAATTCAAAATGGTGGTAGGACTGCATCAATGATCAGCTCAGAGCCCCTTCTTGTTTGCGATGGTGATGGATAGGCTGACAGACGAGGTTAGACAAGATTCCCCATGGACTATGATGTTTGTGGATGACACTGTGATCTGCAGTGAGAGCAGAGAACAAGTGGAGGAAAACCTAGAGAGGTGTAGGTATGCTATGGAAAGGAGAGGAATGAAGATTAGCCTCAGTAAGACAGAATATATGTGTGTGAATGAGAAGGACCCAAGAGGAACGGTGAGGTTAAAGGGAGCAGAGATAAAGAAGGTGGAGGACCTTGTAGTACCTAGTACCTAGGTTCCACATCCAGAGCAATGGAGAATGTGGAAAAGAGGTGAAGAAGCGTGTGCAGGCAGGCTGGAATGGTGGGAGAAAAGTGTCAAGTATGATGTGTGATAGGAAGGTATCGGCAAGAATGAAAGGAAAAGTGTACAAGACGGTGATGAGCTCAGCAATGTTGTATGGTCTAGAAACCGAGTGGCACTGAGGAAAAGACAGCAAGCAGAGCTGGAGGTAGCAGATATGAAAATGTTGAGGTTCTCCCTGGGAGTAACACAGATGGATAGGATCAGGAATGAGCACATCAGAGGGACAGCACATGTTAGAAGTTTTGGAGACAAAGTCAGAGAGGCTAGATTGATATGGTTAGGACATGTACAGAGGAGGGATAGTGAATATATTGGTAGTAGGATGCTGAGGTTGGAACTGCCAGGCAAAAGGCCTAGAGGAAGACCAAAGAGGAGATTTATGGATGTGGTGAAGGAGGACATGAAGGTCATTTGCATAAGAGAAGAGGATGCGGGGGATAGGGTGAGATGGAGGCAGATGATTTGCTGTGGCGGCCCCTGAAGGGAGCGGCCGAAAGGAAAAGAAGAAGAAGAAGAAGAAGAAGGGACTGGCGTGAGAGAGAACACTGGCTTACCCCCCCCCCCCCCACTCCCTCCCATCCCGACTACATTTGGGAAATAGTTCTGGTTGTGAAGGTGGATAATAAGTATGGACAATGTTCTTGTAGTGAATGTGGATCATTAGTAGGGAGAGGTTTCTGCTCGTGAATGTGGATAATAAGTAGGGAGAGGGTTCTGGTAGTGTTAGGTTACTGAATCAGCATGAATACTCCTGAAGCATTGATTCATCTGTGTCACCCAGGAGCGTTTCTGGAGCAAGTCCTAAAAAAGACAGCAGTCCATGTAAAAAACAACAGCCTTTATTTACGAATCACCAACACACAATGGTGGAGTACACATATATACAGCCCTAAGTTGGTCCCCCACCCTTGCTGAGAAATCAGTTGAGGCTGGTTCGTCTAAGGGGTCATGAGTACTTTTGCACAAGAAAAACAAGTCTACAGTAACTAAGAGCAGCTGGACTATATCAAAATAGGAGATACAACTTTCACAGAACAAGGTCAGACAAGACAATGGCCTCTTAGAATACAGAAGCAACATTCACAGTAGAAATTGCACATGATTGTTACAAAAAAACATGTAATTTTCCATATTCATAGAAACAAGTAAAAAACTTTACAGTATGATGATTAAGAACATTTTCCCTTCCATTCCTCTCTTTTATACGGGATTTATCTTGTATAATATAAAATTAAACAACATTGGTGTGATTACCACAAATAGGGGTGAATATCGTTCAGTCACTACCAGCCAAGGAAAAGGAAAGGTTTGTACAGGGTGAAAACAAAGTCACAGAAACAGATACAGCTGAACTTGGCAAAATATGACAAACATAACAACTTTCATTAGCCTATTGTCGTGCTGTCCAGTTGGCAAACTGCCAGAAGGTATTATTATGAGGATGGGTGTGGGACGGTAGTCTGATCATCACTATAAGGATCCCCAAGGTGCACAGCAGCTGGTGAGTCATCATGTTCTCTGATTGGCGGGTGTCAAAGCTAACTGGACCTTTGTCTGGTGGGGCATCTAGGAGAGAGGTTTAAGATACACACTGGGGAGAAACACAAACATGATCAGTAAAACATACAAGGAGGTCAATTTGGGGCTGGTTTTAACCTTGTTGTGTGGATTCACTGGGGAAAAAGATCAGTTAGTTCAAGTGAGGGAGATTATCTCCGCAGGTTTGCTGCATTTGGGTTCCCCTAATTGCCCAGACCAGTTGAATAATTTTAATAGAACCTTATCCCCTGTTTGTAATTATGTGTAGGTGTACTAGGGAGGGGGATGGTGGAAGTATTGACCCTGGACCATAATTCGTGCAATTGGGCAACAAATGCTATGTAGTATTCGTCCATGTGAACCCTAAGATCTGAAGTATGCAAAGTTGCCATTCCTTTCCACCAAGGGAGTGGGAAAGATTGTCCAAATATAATTTCATGTGGTGATAAGTGCACATCTTTTCGGGGAGTCATTCTCATTTCATCCAACACCACGGGGAGGAGTTCAACCCAATTTTTACAGCTAGTGCTTTGCATAGCCTTTGTGAGCCTTCTCTTCACAGTACGGTTAGTATGTTCAATGATCCCAGAGGCTTGTGGGTGGTATGGAATTTGAAAGTACTAATTAAGGTGTAAATACTTACAACGTTGTTGTGTGGTCCTCAGAATAAAATGGGGTACCTTGGTCTGAGTTGATAGCATGAGGTACTCCAAATCTGGGTATGATGTCTTTGGCTAAGATACATGTGACCACCTTTGCATTTTCTCAGGCACATGTAAAGGCTTCAATCCATCAAGAAAATTAATCAACAAACACCAAAAGATATTTAAATGGTCCACATGTAGGTATGTGTGTGAAATCAGCCTGCCATTCCAGGAATGGTGAGGGGGGTATTGGAAGTGTTTCGTGTTTAGTAGTGGTGCTAGTAGGATTGTTTTGTGCGCATGTTAGACATCTTGAGAGGATTGATTCAATTGTGGCGTTCTAATTAGCAATACAAAAAAGTTTATTCATGTCTTTTTTACCCCTCTTCGATCGCAGTGTGAAACTCGTGCACGAGGAAAGGCACACAGTGTGAGGGAAGACAGAGTTGTCCTGACAGGGTGTTCCATAAACCATCAGAAGCCACATACGCGTCTCATGTCTGCCAAAAGAGGTATCAGATGGTGTAGCGAATGCCTGAATTGAGTGTAGGCCTAGATCGGGAATAAGAGCACTAGACAGGCAAAATCAAACGCAATGATCAGAAGTAGAGTCAGACATAAAAGCGGGGAGGACACATGTAGAGGCAGCCTGTTTGGCGATTCAATCGGCCAAAGAGTTACCACGGAACTCGTAATCATCCCCTGAGGAATGTGCCTTGGTTTTAACTATAGCGAGAATACAAGGACGATAACACGCATCAATAAGGTCTTGTACGAGAGAGGAGTGGGAGATGGGTTTTCCATCAGCGAACTGGAAGCCATGTGATTGCTGGATGCATCCAAAATCATGAGCCATGCCAAAGGCATATCTAGAGTCAGTGTAAATAGTAACATTTTTGCCAGAGGAGAGAATACAGGCATGTGTAAGAGCAAAAAGTTCAGGAGCTTGGACCGAGGAAGAGTTAAGGGTGTTTGGTAAGGAGCACACCAAATAACCACAGAGGAACACACCATCGTGAGGTTTAGAGCATGAGCAGTCAACAAACAGCTCATCCCCAAACCCCAGTGAGCTAGCAGAGAGGTCAGGCCAGATACTAGTTGAATGAGTAATCTCAGAGAGGCAATCATGTGTGTCATCAAAGATGGTGTCATCCTGAGTGCTGGGGCATGACCAAGAGGGTCAAAAGAGGAAATAGAGCAAATAGAGAGATTCTCAGTAGCTAAGAGAATGTTCTCATAATCAGAATGACACTCAGTGGTCATGTGTTCTGTCTGTAAACTCTGCAAGACCTGAGTTACCTGATGTAAAACAAGAGGACTAGAAAGGACGAGTTTTTCAGTGTCTTGAACCATCACTGCACAGGCGGCAACTGCATGAAGACAAGCAGGCAAACCTTGGGCCACAGTATCTAAAGTTTTGTAAAGGAAAGAACAGGGCCACATACCTCCCCATGCTCCTGAGCCAACACAGCGGTAGCCAAGCCTTTGTGTTCACAGGCATAGAGGTGGGAGACTTTCACGTAGTCAGAAAGACCCAGGGCTGGCGCAGAACACAGTCCACAGCACAGGGAATGATAGGCGGTCAACATGTCAGGAGTCCATGTCAGCAACTGCTGTGGAGGATCTGTGTGTGAAAAAGCAGACCTGAGACATTTACCATACAGAGAGCAGTCTTGAATCCACTGACAGCAGTAGTTAATAAGTCCCAGAAACACCTGCAATGCATGCTTGATGGACATTGTATGTCCAGTATAATCTGGATTCTGTCCTTGGGGAGAATCTTGTGGCCTGTGAAAGTTCAGAGCTCAGGTATCTCACTTTGTCCTTACAAAATCATAACTTTTTCTTTGATACCTTGAAGCCGTGTTCAGCCAGGTGCTTGAGGAGGGCCAGTGAGGCGTCTGAGCATGCCTCCTGGCTTTCAGCAGACACTAGAAGATTATCTGTGTTCTGATGGATGCAAGAGCCTGGGGGAAGCATAAGGTCAAACAGCGCATTCCTAACAACAGCTGAAAATACAACAGGTGAATCAATGAAGCCTTGTGGCAATCAAGCCCCCATGTATCTCTGTGCATGAAGGCAAAGAGTGACTGTGTCTCCACCTCAACAATAACAATAAAGAAGGCAGAACAGAGAACAATCACAGAAAAATAAGAATGATTACCTTGTATTGATGCCATAATAGATGGAACATCAGGTGCCACAGGTATTATTAAGTTGTTAATGCTACCCAAGTCTTATGTAAAATGCCATGTCCCATCAGGTTTTGGTAAAGGATTAACTATAGGAACTGGAACATGGTACTAGTCCTTCTCAAAAAATTAGCATATTGTGATAAAGTTCATTATTTTCTGTAATGTACTGATAAAAATTAAACTTTCATGTATTTTAGATTAATTGCACACAAACAGAAATATTTCAGGTCTTTTATTGTTTTAATACTGATGATTTTGGCATACAGCTCATGAAAACCAAAATCCCTATCTCAAAAAATTAGCATATTTCATCCAACCAATAACAAAAAAGTGTTTTTAATACAAAAAGTCAACCTTCAAATAATCATGTTCAGTTATGCACTCAATACTTGGTCAGGAATCCTTTTGCAGAAATGACTGCTTCAATGCGGCGTGGCATGTAAGCAATCAGCCTGTGGCACTGCTGAGGTGTTATGGAGGCCCAGGATGCTTCGATAGCGGCCTTAAGCTCATCCACAGTGTTGGGTCTGAAGTCTCTCAACTTTCTCTTCACAATATCCCACAGATTCTCTATGGGGTTCAGGTCAGGAGAGTTGGCAGGCCAATTGCGCACAGTAATACCATGGTCAGTAAACCATTTAGCAGTGGTTTTGGCACTGTGAGCAGGTGCCAGGTCGTGCTGAAAAATGAAAATCTTCATCTCCATAAAGCTTTTCAGCAGATGGAAGCATGAAGTGCTCCAAAATCTCCTGATAGCTAGCTGCATTGACCCTGCCCTTGATAAAACACAGTGGACCAACACCAGCAGCAGACATGGCACCCAGACCATCACTGACTGTGGGTACTTGAAACTGGACTTCAGGCATTTTGGCATTTTCCTTCTCCCCAGTCTTCCTCCAGACTCTGGCACCCTGATTTCCGAATGACATGCAAAATTTGCTTTCATCCGAAAAAAGTACTTTGGACCACTGAGCAACAGTCCAGTGCTGCTTCTCTGTAGCCCAGGTCAGGATATTCTGCCGCTGTTTCTGGTTCAAAAGTGGCTTGACCTGGGGAATGTGGCACCTGTAGCCAGTCCACTGCTTCCACAGGTCCCCCAAGGTCTGGAATCGGCCCTTCTCCACAATCTTCCTCAGGGTCCGGTCACCTCTTCTGGTTGTGCAGCATTTTCTGCCACACTTTTTCCTTCCCACAGACGTCTCACTGAGGTGCCTTGATACAGCACTCTGGGAACAGCCTATTCGCTCAGAGATTTCTTTCTGTGTCTTACCCCCTTGTGAGGGTGTCAATGATGGCCTTCTGGACAGCAGTCAAGTCTGCAGTCTTACCCATGATTGCGGTTTTGAGTAATGAACCAGGCTGGGAGTTTTTAAAAGCCTCAGGAATCTTTTGCAGGTGTTTAGAGTTAATTGGTTGATTCAGATGATTAGGTTAATAGCTCATTTAGAGTACCTGAACATGATATGCTAATTTTTTGAGATAGGAATTTTGTGTTTTCATGAGCTGTATGCCAAAAATAATCAGTATTAAAACAATAAAAGACCTGAAATAGTTCAGGTGGTGTGCAATATATCTAAAATATATGAAAGTTTAATTTTTATCAGTACATTACAGAAAATAATGAACTTTATCACAAAATGCTAATTTTTTGAGAAGGACTAGTATGACCGTTTTGGAATGAATAAATTGCCACAGACTTGTCCTCGGAGAGAGGCTATTGCTTCACATAATATAGTGCACCAGCCCGACCTTGTCCTGATGTTCAGCCCATAAATGTGAGGGAAGTGAGTCAAAGTCTGAGGGCATTGAAGGCAAAGATCCTTCTGAAAGAGCGACCGTGGCAAAATTATACAAGACAGATGAGCGAGATAAATGTGACATATCCGAGGGTACATTGTCAGACGTGCATATAGTTACAGCAGAACCATTAAAGCCAATTGATAATGACAAGGCACACATTACTGTAAGTCTCAACTTAAAAGATTAAAGGGACAAAACGGCATATATACAAACTAATGCAAAAGGGAAATACTTACTGACTTACTTACTTAAGCCCTTTGCCTTCATAGGAGCATAGGCCATCAACGACTACTCTCCATCTAACACAGGGAGAAGGTTCTGGTCGTAAATGTGGATAATACATAGGGAGAGGGTTCTGGTAGTGAATGTGGATTATAAGTATGGAGAAGGTTCTGGTAGTGAATGTGGATAATACATCGGAAGAAGGTTCTGGTAATGAATGTCGATTATACGTATGGAGAAGGTTCGGGTAGTGAATGTGAATAATACGTACGGAGAAGGTTCTGGTAGTGAATGGGAATAATACGTTGGGAGAAGGTTCTGGTAGTGAATGGAGTAATGCTGAAAATATTGGCTTCACCTGTGCATTGCCCTCTATCATAAATAGCAGTCATTGTGATATTTTTTGGGATAAAGTCTGTGTCATCAACTAATAATCAAAAAAATAAAAAAAGACCCAGAACTGGTGAACACAGTCAAGTAGCGAACCAATGACCAGACAAGAGCAGAGACAGGACGAGAGACAAAACCTGGTGGAAAATATTTTCGACAACTATGTCTGTCTTCTTTTCGGCTTTTTCCCTTTTACTCAGGAGTCGCCACAGCAAATCATCTGATTCGCACATTTGATTTGGCAGAGGTTTTTACGTCGGATGCCCTTCCTGTCACAATCCTTTTTAGCAAGGGACAGAAACACACTGACGACTTTGCAACTACTCTTTACAAAAGTCAGCAATGGTTCTTTTACATGCCTCACACCATAGATAGTGAGAGACATGGCCCGCCTTTGATAACCCAGTTAGCCGCACTGGGGGCAACAGTGACAACCTTGTGGAGAGTGAGACTCGAACCCCCAACCTTTGGATCAGCGATCCAGCGCCCAATACCACTAGACTGTGTGAAGACGAAAAAAAAAGATGAACGACGTCCTGTCAGTTTTTTGACGACAGTATTTATCAGTGCTAAATATTTCTTTGTGATCCGTATTAAACCAAACATTTATTTTAAATTTAAACCCCACCATGGTCAGTGCTTGGTTCAATGATTATTCCATGATTATTTCAGCATCGACCCAGAAAAGAACTTTATCTCAGAACAATATTGCTGTAAGGTTGCACAAAGTTCTGATAACATTATATTTATACTCACAAAAAAATGTTGCTAAAACAGCACAGATAACCTTTTAAGAAAATGTCTCAGAAACAACATATGGTTTTATAACAATAATAATAATAATAATAATAATAATAATAATAATAATAATAATAATAATATGAGATCAGAAGACCCCTTTGACACCTAAGATACATCAAAGAAAGGAGTCTCACTTGCCCGGTTTAGGTCACCGGGGTTCCCTCCTGGAACCCCTAGTGCGGCTAACTGGGTTATCAAAAGCAGGCCATGTCTCTCACTGTCAATGGTGAGAGGCATGGAAAAGAACCATTGCTGACTTTCGTAAAGAGAAGGCTGCAAAGCCGTCAGCGTGTTTCTACGACCTGGAGAGGGATGGGCGCCGCCAGGCCAAATCAGCCCAAGTCTCGCCATGAAGGTGCCCCAACGACATCCTTGGATGTTAAGTGATAAGTGAAGAAGATAGAATAAAACAGTGGCCTGGGAGACTTTTAGGTAATTAAATTATTTTTTATGCTTCTCGGGACCCCTCCCTAAATCGCCACCTTATCGTGGTGGAGGGGTTTGTGTGACCTAATGATCCTAGGAGTTATGTTGTCGGGGGCAAATGCCCCTGGTAGGGTCACCCAAGGCAAACAGGTCCGGGATGAAGGTCCAGACGAAGTGTGATTCAAAAAACCCCTATGACACATGACATCTGAGAGAGAGCACAGGAAGCAGTCTCCCTTGCCCGGACACGGGTCACCGGGGTTCCCTCCTGGAGCCAGGCCCGGGGGAGGGGCTCGAAGGCGAGCACCTGGTGGTCGGGCTTCTGCCCATGGAGCCTGGCCGGGCTTAGCCGAAAAGGAGACATGGGTCCGCCCTACCATGGACCCACCACCCGTGGGAGGGGTTTTAGGGGTCGGGTGCAGTGTGAGTTGGGGTGGCAGTCGAAGGCTTGGGTTCTGTCGGACCGATGCTTGGCTACTTACTCTGACCCTCGGGACATGGAATGTCACCTCTCTGGCGGGGAAGGAGCCTGATCTGGTGCGCAAAGTGGAGAGATACCAACTAGATATAGTCAGGCTCACCTCAATGCATAGCTTGGGCTCTGGAACCATCCATCTTGAGAAAGGATGGACCTTATTCTATTCTGGAGTTGCACATGGGGAGAGGCGGCGAGCCAGTGTGGGTATTTTTGTTGCCCCTGTCTCGGTGCACAAATGTTGGGGTTCTTCCCAGTTGATGAAAGGGTCGCTTCCCTCCGTCTTCGGGTGGGGGGACGGGTCCTGACCGTTATTTGTGCTTATGCACCAAATGACAGTTCAGAGTATCCACCTTTTATGGAGTCTTTGGGGGTGTGTTGGAGAATGCTCCCTCGGGAAACTCACTCGTTGTCTTGGGAGACTTCAACACCCATGTGGGCAATGATAGTGTGACCTGGAAGGGTGTGATCGGTAGGTACAGCCTCTCCAGTCTGAACCCGAATGGTGTTTCATTGTTAGACTTCTGTGCTTGTCACAGTTTGTCTATCACGAACACCATGTTTGAACAAAAGTGTGCCCATAAGTGCACTTGGCACCAGGACACCCAGGTCGCAATTTGATGATTGACTTTGTAGTCGTGTCATCGGATTTGAGACCATATGTTCTGGACACTCAGGTGAAGACAGGAGCTGAGCTGTCTACCGATCACTACCTGGTGGTGAGTTGGCTTCGGTGGTGGGGGAGGCTGCCTTCCAGACCTGGCAGGCCCAGGCGTGTAATCAGGGTCTGCTGAGAACGTTTGGCGGAGTCCCCTGTTTGAGATGACTTTAACTCCAACCTCCGGCAGAGCTACAACCACGTCCCGGAGGAGGCGGGGGACATGGAATCCGAATGGGCCTAAGAAAACCAAACCATCAACTCTAAACGACTACAGGCCTGTGGCCCTTACATCAGTTGTCATGAAGTGCTTGGAGAGGTTGGTGCTGAAGTCATTGCTACGCGACGTCCAAGACAAGCTGGACCCTCTACAATTAAACACAGGGCAAAGCGGGAGTTGAAGCCGCCACAATCACACTTTTAAACCAGGTATACCAACATCTTGAAACTCCGAAGTCATTTGCTCGGGTTCTGTTCATTGACTTTTCATCCGCATTTAACACTATACAGCCACACCTAATGATTGAGAAACTTCAACGCTTATCCGTAAACAATGTAGTGATCAAATGGATCTTCAACTTCCTGAGAGACAGAACCCAGTACGTGAGGGTTAACGACAGCATGTCCAGTAGAGTTACCATCAACACGGGGGCTCCACAGGGATGTGTTCTCTCCCCTGTGTTGTTCATCCTCTACACTAATGATTGTGTCAGTACCCACTCGAATTGCTCTACCATCAAGTTCGCAGACGACGACGCCCTTGTGAGTCTCCTTAGTGATTGTGAGTCTTTAGCCAGCTACCGAGAGGACATTTATAACTTCAACTCATGGTGTGAGGACAATTTCCTACAGCTGAATGTAAAGAAAACGAAGGAACTCATCATAGACTTTAGAACAAAAAAATCTGATCATGCACCTGTCGTAATTAACTCAGAGACTGTTGAACAAGTTGACCAATACAAATATCTGGGAACTATCATTGACAATAAGCTGACTTTTACCCAGAATACTGATGCTGTGTCCAACAAGTGTCAACAAAGACTGTTCTTCCTTCGCAAACTCAGATCTTTTCATATTGATAAAACCATTATGTTGTTATTTTACAAATCATGTGTGCAATCTGTTTTACTTTTTAGTGTACAATGTTGGTACGGCACCCTCTCTCTCAAAAACAAAAACAAACTTGGTAAAATTGTAAAAGTGAGCAGCAAAATCATTGGAACTCCTTTAGACCCTATTGACTACTTTTATGAATCTCGTGTACTAAATTTAGCATCCAAAATTATTAACGACGAAACTCATGTTCTTCATTCTGAATATATCCTTCTTCCTTCCGGCCGCAGATATCAATTACCCAAACTTAAATCAAAGAGAGCCCGTACATCCTATATACCAACTAGCATTTTCCTTTTAAATAAGTAGCCTCCACCTTTAGTCTCTTGTATATTGTTACATTTTGTACCACTGTTTTATCTGTTGCGTTATCTAATTTAAAAACTCAGTTTTATGTCTCAAGTCGTTACATGCCCGTTTTAACATACAGTATTCTTTAAAGTATTTTTAAACTTTATTTTTGAACTTTTAGTGCTAGTCTTCTTACATTGTACCTTAAGATATTTTAATGTTATATATGTATTATGTTTTCATGTTTGTAATATGTTTTTTTTTTTTTTTTATGTATGTATGTTTTATGGAGCCTGTGTACGTGCAAGACAAATTCCCTTCTCGGGCAATAAAGTATTGTCATTGTCATTGCTGAGGCGGCAGCCCATAGCTGTGGCCTGAAGGTAGTCAGTGCTGGTCGTGGCGGTAATCCCCGAACCCAGTGGTGGACCGGGTTTTATTATTACATTTATGATATAATTTATTATATTTTATTATTACCAGGTGGTGAAGGGGGCCATCCAGCTGAAGAAGGAGGCCTATCGGGTTTTATTATCTCCTGAGGCAGCAAACAGGTACCGGTAGGCCAAACGTGCTGCAGCTGAGGCTGTCGCAGATGCAAAATCTCGGGAGTAGGAGGAGTTTGGTGAGGGCCTGGAGAGTGAGTATTTGTTGGCCTCATAAAGGTTCTGGACCACTATCCGACACCATAGGAGGGGGAAGCAGTTCTTCACAAACACTGTTTACAGTGGAGGTGGGGAGCTGCTTACCTCGACTGGGGATGTCATTGAGAGGTGGAGGGAATACTTTGAGGACCTCCTCAAGCCCACCAACACGCCCTCCATGGAAAAGGAAGACCCTAGTGGTTTGAGTGGGGGTCCGCCCATCACTGGAGTGGAGGGCACTGAGGTCATCACAACGTTCCTCGGTGGTCGCGCTCTGGGGTTGGATGAGATCTGGCCGGAATATCTCAGGGCCCTGGATGCTGTAGGACTGTCTTGGTTGACACGTCTCTACAACATCACGTGGTCATTGGGGGCTGTACCTCTGGATTGGAAAACTGGGGTGGTGGTCCCGATTTTTCAGAAGGGTGTCCGGAGGGTGTGTTCCAATTATCGGGGAATTACACTCCTCAGCCTACCTGGGAAAGTCTATGCAGGGGTACTAGAGAGGAGGATCTGACCGATAGTTGAACCTCGGATTCAGGAGGAACAATGTGATTTTTGTCCTGGCCGTAGCACTCTTGACCAACTCTATATGCTCCACAGGATTCTGGAGGGGGCATGGGAGTTTGCCCAATGTGTCCACATGTGCTTTGTGGATTTGGAGAAGGCTATCGACCGTGTCCCTCGAACGATCTTGTGCGGCATGCTCTGAGAGTTTGGCATTCCGGACCCATTGCTACAAGCCATTCGGTTGCTGTATCACCAGACCCAGAGTTTGTTTGGTCCGTATTGGCAAAAACAGGTCGAATCCGTTTCCGGTGGGAGTTGGAGTCCGCCAGGGCTGTCCTTTGTTACCGATTCTGTCCATAATTTTTCTGAACAGAATTTCTAGACGCAGTCAAGGCATTGAGGGAATGCAGCCATGAGGTGGGGGGGGCACTAACCAGTGTCTCTCCCCCTCATGCCGGTCCCAAGCCCGGAGAAATGCAGAGGGTTGTGTCAGGAAGGCCATCCGACGTAAAACTAATGCCAAACATTTATGATGCAAATCAGAAGTACTACCCCCATACCGGATCGGTCGAGGCTCGGGTTAACAACGACCGCCATCAGTGCTGTCAATCAACAGGGTGCTGATGGAAATTGGACTACTGTTGGTCGAAGACGTCGAAGAAGGAGAGGTGGGAGGCGTGTCCGTAGGCAAAGAGAGAAAAGGAAAGGCATGAGTGTAGGACTGAAAGTGGGGACTTTGAATGTTGGAACTATGCAAAGAAAAGGTAGAGAGCTTGCTGACATGATGCAGAGGAGGAAAGTGGACATACTGTGTGATCAGGAGACCAGGTGGAAAGGTAGCAAAGCTAAAAGCTTAGGTGTAATGCTCAATGTGCTTATGTGCTTAAGTGCTTATGCCCCACGGGCAGGATGTGAGCTCGAAGAGAAGGAGAGATTCTGGAGTGACTTAGATGAAGTGATGCAGAGTACCACCAGAGGTGAAAGAGTGGTCATTGGTGCAGACTTCAATGGACATGTTGGTGCAGGCAACAGAGGGGACGAGGAAGTGATGGGCAGGTTTGGTATCCAGGACAGAAATGCAGAAGGACAGATGTTGATAGATTTTGCAAAAGGGATGAATATGGCTGTGATGAATACTTTCTTCCAGAAGAAACAGGAGCATAGGGTGACTTATGAAAGCGGAGGTAAGAGCACACAGGTAGACTACATCTTGTGTAGGCGATGTAATTTGAAGGAAGTCAGTGACTGCAAAGTCATAGTGGGTGAGAGTGTTGCCAAACAGCATAGGATGGTGATGTGCAGGATGACTCTGATGGTGAGAAAGATGAAAAAGGCAAAGGCAGAGCAGAAGACAAAGTGGTGGAAGCTGAAAAAGGAAGGGTGTTGTGTTGTCTTCAAGGAGGAGTTGAAACAGGCTTTGGGTGGCCAGGAAGTGCGTCCAAATGACTGGACAACCACAGCAAATGTGATCAGGGAGACAGGTAGGAGAGTACTTGGCGTGTCCTCTGGAAGCACAGTAGATAAGGAGACTTGGTGGTGGAATGAGGAAGTGCAGGAGTGTGTACAAAGGAAGAGATTAGCTAAGAAGAAGTGGGACATTGAGAGGACCGAAGAGAGTAAACAGGAGTACAGGGAGATGAAAATAGCAGTGGCTAAGGCCAAACAGAGGGCGTATGATGTCTTGTATGATAGGTTGGATGTTAAGAGGGAGAAAATGATCTATACAGGTTGGCACAGCAGAGAATTAGAAATGGGAAGGATGTGCAGCAAGTTACATTGATAAAGGACAGAGAGGGAAATGTATTGACTGATGACAGAAGTGTGCTGGGAAGATGGAAAGAGTACTTTGAAGAGCTGATGAATGAGGAAAATGAGAGAGAAAAAAGAGTAGAAGAGGTGACCATTGAGGAGCAGGATGTAGCAAAGATCAGTAAGGGTGAAGTGAGAAGGGCATTGAAGAGGATGAAGAATGGAAAGGCAGTTGGTCCTGATGATATACCTGTGGAGGTATTGAAAAGTGTCTAGGAGAGGTAGCAGTAGATTTTCTGACAAGAACATTCAACAAGGTACTAGAGAGTGAGCAGATGCCGGAGGAGTGGAGGAGAAGTGTGCTGGTGCACATTTTTAAGAACAAGGGAGACGTGCAGAGTTGCAGCAACTACAGAGGGATAAAGTTGATGAGCCATACGATGAAGTTATGGGAAAGAATAGTGGAAGCTAGACTAAGGGCAGAGGTCAGTATTTGTGAACAACAGTTTGGTTTCATGCCAAGAAAGAGCACCACAGATTCAATGTTTGCTTTGAGGATGTTAATAGAGAAGTACAGAGAAGGTCAGAGGGAGCTACATTGTGCCTTTATGGATCTGGAAAAAGCATATGACAGGGTGCCAAGAGAAGAACTGTGGTATTGTATGAGGAAGTCTGGAGTGGCAGAGAAGTATGTTAGAGTGGTGCAGGACATGTATGAGAGATGTAAGACAGTGGTGAGGTGTGCTGTCGGTGTGACCGACGAATTCAAGGTGAAGGTGGGACTGCATCAAGGGTCAGCTCTGAGCCCCTTCTTGTTTGCTATGGTGATGGACAGGCTGACAGACAAGGTGAGACAAGAATCTCCATGGACTATGATGTTTGCAGATGACATTGTGATCTGTAGTGAGAGCAGAGAACAAGTGCAAGAAAATCTAGAGAGGTGGAGGTATGCCCTGGAAAGGAGAGGAATGAAGGTTAGCCTCAGAAAATCAGAATACATGTGTGTAAATGAGAAGGACCCAGGAGGAACGGTGATGTTACAGGGAGCAGAGATAACGAAGGTGGAGGATTTTAAGTACTTAGGCTCAACAATCCAGAGCAATGGAGAGTGTGGAAAAGAGGTGACGAAGCGTGTGCAGGCAGGCTGGAATGGTTGGAGAA
>CM045734.1:2351746-2389246 GCA_024760905.1 Plotosus lineatus | reverse complement strand
ATAGCGGCCTTAAACTCATCCACAGTGTTGGGTCTGGTGTCTCTCAACTTTCTCTTCACAAAATCCCACAGATTCTCTATGGGCTTCAGGTCAGGAGAGTTGGCAGGCCAATTGAGCACAGTAATACCATGGTCAGTAAACCATTTAGCAGTGGTTTTGGCACTGTGAGCAGGTGCCAGGTCGTGCTGAAAAATGAAATCTTCATCTCCATAAAGCTTTTCAGCAGATGGAAGCATGAAGTGCTCCAAAATCTCCTGATAGCTAGCTGCATTGACCCTGCCCTTGATAAAACACAGTGGACCACCAGCAGCTGACATGGCACCCCATACCATCACTGACTGTGGGGACTTGACACTGGACTTCAGGCATTTTGGCATTTCCTTCTCCCCAGACTTCCTCCAGACTCTGGAACCTTGATTTGCGAATGACATGCAAAATTTGATTCTGTATGAAAAAGTACTTTGGACCACTGAGCAACAGTCCAGTGCTGCTTCTCTGTAGCCCAGATCAGGCGCTTCTGCCGCTGTTTCTGGTTCAAAAGTGGCTTCACCTGGGGAATGCGGCACCTGTAGCCCATTTCCTGCACACGCCTGTGCACGGTGGCTCTGGATGTTTCTACTCCAGACTCAGTCCACTGCTTCCACAGGTCCCCAAAGGTCTGGACTCAGCCCTTCTCCACAATCTTCCTCAGGGTCCGGTCACCTCTTCTGGTTGTGCAGCGTTTTCTGCCACACTTTTTCCTTCCCACAGACGTCCCACTGAGGTGGCTTGATACAGCACTCTGGGAACAGCCTATTCGCTCAGAGATTTCTTTCTGTGTCTTACCCCCTTGTGAGGGTGTCAATGATGGCCTTCTGGACAGCAGTCAGGTTGGCAGTCTTACCCATGATTGCGGTTTTGAGTAATGAACCAGGCTGGGAGTTTTTAAAAGTCTCAGGAATCTTTTTGCAGGTGTATAGAGTTAATTGGTTGATTCAGATGATTAGGTTAATAGCTCGTTTAGACTACCTGAACATGATATGCTAATTTTTTGAGATAGGAATTTTTGGGTTTTCATGAGCTGTATGCCAAAATCATCAGTATTAAAACAATAAAAGACCTGAAATATTTCAGTTGGTGTGCAATCAATCTAAAGAATATGAACATTTATTTTTTATCAGTACATTACTAAAATATATATATATATATATATATATAAATAATGAACTTTATCATAATATGCTAATTTTTTTAGAAGGACCTGTGCATTATCCCAATGCGGGTTTTGTTATTGGTGTGAAAACAAACCATTCACTCCGGCCCCAACACAATAGCACAAGTGTGTGTAAGGGTTTAATACTGCATTTATTTATTAAACAAGTGCAATATGGTCCTTAACTGTGTTGCTGTCGGTTGTACAAATTATAGAGGAAAGAAACCAGGTGTTAGATATCATAGATTCCCTGCTAATAAGGTCCGACGAGCTTTGAAGAGAGCTGATACCGGCAACAAAAGGAAAAATTGTGGACCAGCTCCTACCAGTCGTGTATGTAGCCAACATTTTGTTGGAGGCAAGTAATTTTTACCAGTAGATATATTATTATTTATTGTCTTAACCACAGTTTGATTCTATTTAACTGTATATCTGGTGTCCATTTATAAGCTGAGGGCAGCTAAAATGGTATTTAGTCTTTATTATAACTATATACTATATAACTATTATAATACTTCATAGATTTAGATCCACATGTTTGTGCTTAATATAAAATGTCGGCAAAATGATAAAAAAATATATATATGAGTCATAATTAGCTTTGCCATGATTAATACTTTGGTGTCCTCACAGAGGCTTTCCTGGGTATAATATGCTCGCAAAGTGCCGAAACCCATCCAGATTAAAAAAATACTCATACGCTTCCCAGATTGAACTTTAACAGTCTTTAATACGTTTTCTAACACACACAATAAACATGCTGTGCTTTGGTTTCTGGTTCACTGGTTTCATCCCACAATGCATTACAGAACCGGAATATACCAAGTTCCGGGGGAGTTAATCATTAACAATGACTGCTACACTCTAAGCCCTTTGAAACTTTTCAGTTTTTCGTGAGTATAATCAGATGTGTGATTAATGAAATAATAATAGATATCTGGGTATGTTAAACCAGGGATCCTGTCCGTTGCTTCATCCATGCAGTTAACAAACAAACCATCGGGCAAAACGTATGGGTCATTTGTTAGCCCTGATAACCGGAGTTTTTGAATATACTGTTGTTTATGATCGTTATCATAATTACCAGGGAGCTCGGAAAGCACTGGGATTGTATTATGGCTGTCAACATTCATATTTATATAATCTACCACGCTAAAAACAGGCACCTCCAACGTAAGTACACGTTTGTTTTCACCCCAATATGGCGGCAGCTACTCAGCGGTCACGTGACTGGAAAAACCTCTATTGAACCATTTCTCACTGACAAGTAAATCCAACCCCTTCTGCTATCCCAGTCAGATAAACACTCTCCATGCTCTTTGTGACACAACAACACTTCTAATCATCCAAATCAACAGTCTCAGCTTGTCTGTCATCCAGTCCAATCAACACTTTTTTATTCCTTCCTTTATCCAGTCGTACCCCCCCCCCCCTCATCAGGTATTACCTTCCCTATCACAGGACCACCACCGACCAGGGAGGGGCAAAAGCAAGAACACCCCCCCCCCCTCTGTGATATGCAATGTGAGTCACCCTCCTCATTTCTCCTCATTTTCACTTCTGCAATGATTTGTAAGTGTCGGCTCTAGTGCTCTGAGTGAGCAGTGTGACCGGTACAGCGATTCCATGTCGGATTCCCATGCCCTGGAGCACCTGGCGGACCTTCTCAAACTTATTTTGCTGTAGATCCCGAGGGCCAGATCATTATAGAATTTTATTTGCTGGAGAAAAAGAAATTTCATGGTCAGGGATCTTGGTGGAGTGCCATCCTCTCTACATGGGCGAATGCAGTGCACTCTTTAAAACACTCTAGGGGTTCGAATGGTCATCCCGTCCAGAAAATCTGAGAGAAAAGTGTCCATAAAAAACATTCGGGTCAGGGCCCTCAGCTCCCTCTGGTAGACCCATTAACCTGAAGTTATTTTACCGGGATCTCGATTGCAAATCCGTTCCCTTTGCTTCCAGTGAGACATGTTTTTTTTGTCATCTCATTTACTTCGCGCTGTAAATTTTCAATCTCGTCCCCAATATCCGAGATTCTCTGTTCAGCTTATGTCACTCAAATATTCATTTTCTTCTTTTCCTTTCGGCTGCTCCCTTCAGGGGTCGCTAAAGCAAATCATCTGTCTCCATTTCACCCTATCCTGTGCATCTTCTTCTCTTATACCAACTACCTTCATGTCCTCCTTCACCACATCCATAAATATCCTCTTTGGTCTTCCTCTAGGTCTTCTGCCTGGTAGTTCCAACCTCAGCATCCTCCTACCAATATACTCACTATCCCTCCTCTGTACATGCCCAAACCATCTCAATCTCGCCTCTTTGAGTTTGTCTCCAAAACCTCTTACATGTGCTGTCCCTCTGATGTACTCATTCCTGATCCTATCCATCCTCGTTATTCCCAAAGAGAACCTCAACATTTTCATGTCTGCTACCTCCAGCTCTGCTTGCTGTCTTTTCCTCAGTGCCACTGTTTCCATACAGCATCGCTGCCCTCAACACCGTCTTGCCGATACCTTTCTATCACACATCACACTGGACACTTTTCTCCAGCCATTCCAACCTGCCTGAACACGCTTCTTGACCTCTTTTCCACACTCTCCATTGCTCTGGATAATTGAGCTTACTTAAAATCTTCCACCTTCTTTATCTCTGCTGCCTGTAACCTCATCGAACCTCTTGGGTCCTTCTTGTTCATACACATGTATTCTGTCTTACTGGGGCTAACCTCCACTCCTCTCCTTTCCAGGGCATACCTCCACCTCTCTTGATTTTCCTCCACTTGTTCTCTACTCTCACTACAGATCACAATGTCATCTGCAAACATCATAGTACATGGAGATTCGTGTCTAACTTCGTCTGTCAGCCTGTCCATCACTATAGCAAACAAGAAGGGGCTCAGAGCTGACTCTTGATGCAGTCCCACCTCCACCTTGAACTCTTCTGTCACACCAACAGCACACCTCACCACTGTCTTACATCTCTCATACATGTCCTGCACCACTCTAACATACTCCAGATTTCTTCATGCAATGCCACATTTCCTCTCTTGGCACCCTGTCATATGCGTTCTCCAGATTCACAAAAGCACAATGCAGCTCCCTCTGAGCTTCTCTGTACTTCTCTAGTAACATCCCCCCATGCTGTGTATCCCTGTACTCCTGTGTACTCTCTTCAGTCCTCTCAATGTTACACTTCTTCTTAGCTAACCTCCTCAAGGAGTTGATGTGTTTGCTCAGACAGATAGAAAATTAGAGGGAGCATTGAATGTAGTCTTTCTTTGTGCTCCTACCTCCGCTTTTATAAGTCACCCTATGCTTCTGTTTCTTCTGGAAGAAAGTATTCACCACAGCCATTTCCATCTTTTTTGCAAAATCTATCAACATCTGTCCTTCTGTCTTCCTGTCCTGGATACCAAACCTGCCCATCACTTCCTCGTCCTATCACATCCTCCCCGTGGGGCATAAGCACGAACAAGATTGAACATCACACCTTCAATTTTTAACTTGTGATTCATTACTCTGTCTGACACTCTTTTCACTTCTAGAACATTTCTGACCAAGCCTTCCTTCAAGATGACGCCTACTCCATTTCTCTTTCCATCCACACCATGCTAAAACAGCTTAAACCCTGCTCCTAAGCTTCTACCCTGCTACCTTTCCATCTGGTCTCCTGAACACACAGTATGGCTTGACAGGCCACTGCGTGGCAGAAACACGATGATGGCTTTGCAGCTCCTATTGTCGAAAGTCAGCAATGGTTCTTTCCCATGAACCTCTCACCACAAACAGTGAGAGACATGGCCGGCCTTTGATAACCCAGAAAGTGCACTGGGGTGGGGGGCGTGACAACCCATTGAGAATGGGGCTCGAACCCCCAATCTTAGGATCAGTGATCCAGAACCTTTACCACCAGGCTACCACTGCCCCGTTAGGATCAGTGATCCAGAACCTTTACCACCAGGCCACCACTGCCCCATTTTTAAATTATTATTATTATTATTATTATTATTATTATTATTATTATTATTTTGCTGTAAGTGGAAATGATCTACCAGGTGATTGAGTCCAATGATGGGATGAAGCAGAAAGTCATTAAAAGTTGATGTGATGGAAACAGGAAAGATGAGCAGGTGTAAGCAGAATAAACTGTGACAAGTGCCACATTGTGGTACGAAGTAAGGTGGCTTATTCATCTCGAAACAGCAGGTCTTGTGTTGTGCTCCTGGTATGGATCAATTACTAAGATGAGAGCTTTACCTCTCAAGCTCTGGCTTCAATAAAATATCACTTTATTATTACTTACTGAGTGGTTACCCCTCATTCATCAGTAGTAGTGACACATTAATATAATGCTAGGTATTTGTTCTTCCTTGGTTGCTACATGTGTGCGTGTCTATTATTATTAATTGGATAGCAGTTTACATTATTTCTAAATACTAGGAAAACAATGATTAATTTGTACACATTGATATTTAACCCGCTGGTACAGCAGCTCAGCTAATGAAAAGACACCTGTTTGATGTAGTCAGCAGGCGACATAATGATTTTTTTTTCCTGACTAATCTAAAGTGATGTCAGAACAAGGGAAGAATTTTACCAACTAAATATAAAATTGCAGTTTTTTATACGGCTCAGTGGCTGCTGTACATGCACTGATTACCTTCGAATTTTATACCAGGGGTTATGGCCAAGGACTGAATTGTTTCCTGTTGGTGAACTGAATGCAGAGTTTAACTGTATGGCATTGCGATAATACCACACACACACACACACACACACACACACACACACACACACACACACACACACACACACACACACACACAAAGTAAACAAAAACCCCACCAAGGTAACGACCTTGATCTGAAGAGAAAAAATATTTTTATCATCAAAACAATTCCTCGAAGCCGATGTCAGTGCAACAGCAGCAGCTTCTCTTCCTTCACAGAACATAAATCGTCAGTTTCACACCAAACTTTCCCACAGGACTCCACCTCTTTCATTACACTATAATAATTATAATATAATTATAATAAACTATAATAATTATAATATAATTAGAATAAACTATAATAAGTTTAATCACCTATCACACTGCTCTGTGATGCAGACTGCTATTTGTTCTTATGCACGAAATGACAGTTCCAAGTACCCTTCCTTCTTGGAGTCTTTAGATGGTATGTTGGAGAATGCTCCCTCGGGAGACTCACTCATTGTTCGAGGAGATTCAATGCTGATGTGGGCAACGATAGTGTGACCTGGAAGGGTGTGATCAGTAGTTATGGCCTGTCCAGTCTGAACATGCCCTCCATGGAGGAGGAAGACCCTGGGGGTTTGGTCAGGGGTCTGCCCATCAGTGGAGCTGAGGTCACTGAGGTAGTCAGAAAGCACCTCGAAGGTCGGGCTCTGGGGTGGATGAGATCCGCCCTGAATATCTCAAGGCTCTTGATGCTGTAGGACTGTCATTGTTGACAGATCTCTGCAAAATTGCGTGATCATCGGGGGCTGTACCTCTGGATTGGAAAACTGGGGTGGTAGTCCCCTTTTTAAAAAAAGGGGAACCGGAGGGTGTGTTATAATTATTGGGGAATCACACTGCTCAGCCTACCCAGGAAAGTCTATGCAGGGGTACTGGAGAGGAGGATTTGACTGATAGTTGAACCTGGGATTCATGAGAAACAATGTGGTTTTTGTTCTGGGCATGGCACTCTTGACCAACTCTATATGCTCCACAGAATCTTGAAGGGGCATGGGAGTTTGACCAAGCTGTCCACATGTCCTTTGTGGATTTGGAAAGCTTTCCACCATGTCCTTTGGGTTATCCTGTGGCGTTCTGGACTCGTTGCTATGGGCCATTTGATTGCTGTATCACCAGAGCCAGACTTTGGTCCATGTTTGTAACAACAGGTCAAATTCGTTTCTGGTGGGGGTTGGAGTTTGTTAAGGATGTCCTTTGTCACTGATTCTGTTCATATTTTTTCTCAACAGAATTTCTCGGTGCAGGCGTGGCATTGAGGGGTTCTGGTTTGGGTGGCCATCGAATATGGTTTTTGCAGATGACATTGTCCTTTTGTCTTCATCAAGCCGGGACCTCCAGCTCTCATGGGAGCCATTCCCAGTTGATGGATGAAATCAGCACCTCCAAGTCTGAGGCAATGGTTCTTAGTCGGACAATGGTGGAATACACCCTCTGGATCAGGAATGAGGTTCTGCCCAAAGTGCAGGAGTTCAAGTATCTTGGGGACTTGTTCACGAGTTAGGGAAGGATGGAGTGGGAGATTGACAAATGGACCACTGCAGCCACTGGTGTAAAGTGGAGCCTATACTGCTCCATCGTGGTGAAGAGGGAGCTGAGCCGCAAGCAAAGCTCTCAATTTACCAGGAAATCTATGTTCTATCCCTCAGCTATGGTCACAAGCTTTGGGTGGAGACCAAAATCGAGGATAAAAGCGGCTTATATGAGCTTCCTTCCCCAGGTGGCAGGGCTCTTTCTTAGAAATAAGGTGAGAAGCTCTACCATCCGGGAAGAGCTTGGAGTAGACCCACCACATTGAGAGGGACTAGTGGGTATCTGGTCCGAATGCCTCCCAAACGCCTCCCTGGTGAGGTGTTTTGGGCATGTCCAATCGGAAAGAGACCCCGCTATTGACTTGGAACATGCTGGAGGGACTATATCTATTGGCTTGTCTGGGAACCCCTCGGTGTCCCCCCAGAAGAACTGGAAAAAGTTTCTAGGGAGAAGGACGTCAGGACCTCATTGCCTAGATTGCTCTCCCTGTGACCCGACCCAGGAAGAAACGAAGGAACATGATGCTGATGACCATCAATTTGAAGATTATTTTGCCCGAAGTGTTGCATAAACACGAAACATCATGTTCTAAAAACCAACCAGAACAGTCTTTAAAATCCAAAGTGAGGGTCTCCACAGGATAGGGGTCCATGTCTCTGAGAGGTAAAACACCGTTGGTTCAGGAGGCGATGTCAGAGTGTCCATCTGGGGACAGCTGGTCCTTCCAGACCCTCTGCATGTTTCCCAGAAGTCTCACCAAAAAAAACCCTCGACAGCAGCAGAGAGAGCAACGATCTCCTCCAGGTGTGCACCATGCAGGTCAAACACATGACCCATTATGGTGATGTGTGCTGCTACAGACTTCTCTGCGACAGATGGGCCAGCAATCTGTCACACATTAAAATGAGTTCCACAGATAATGGGTTTTTTTAGAGTCCTGACCCATGAGATGTGTGTCTGCGATCTTTTCCTTTTAAAAGTCCCCAGATTTTTAAAAGGTTCTGGTAAAATCCTGGAAAGACTTTCAGGTTGTGTTTGTTTAAGTCCATTAAAAAAAGAGAGTCCTTCAGTCTCGGTTCCCATCACCGAGCCAGAACAGCACCGGCTGTGGGTCTCCACACCAGGTCTGTTGGTCCGGTTAAAAGTCTCTAAATAAACTGGAGCTTAAATGTACCTGATCCCACCCCTTTGCCAGGTGAGACTGCCAGGCAGGACTATACCTTACAAAGCTTCACTTCTCCCCCAGTTTACCTTGGCTGACAAGATTACAAGAAAATCTTTTCCAGTGTCAGTTCAAAAATTAATATCACTCTGTTTTTTTCCAGAAATGGCATAGTGGTTAGGGTGCTGCGCTCATAATCAGGAGGTTATGAGTTCGAATCCCACTGTGACCCTCACTGTGCTAAGACCCATGGGCAAGGTCTCAACCACAAGTGTGCCTCTGTTCACCCAGTAGTATAAATGAGTACCAGTAAAATATACTGGGAAGGTAACCTGCGATGGACTAGTGTCCCATCCAGGGGGAGTTGAACTCCTGGTTGCTTCACGCTATGGAAACCGGGGATAAGTACCGGCCTGATGAGCCATGAGGCTAAGCCACTAGGCTCAGGTGTAAAAACCCAACAGACTTACCTTACCTCTTTTCCTTTTCCAGAAATAATAAGATCGTCTGCATATGTGGATAGTTTAAAAAATGAATCACAATTAGGACCCTTAAACCCAGAGAGACCTGTTCTGAGTCAGTGTGAGAGAGGCTCTATTGCAAGGGAGTATATAAGGCCTGATAGGGGGCAACCCAGTCTGATTCCCTTCTGTACTTTAAAAGTAGCCCTCAGAACACTATTGATTTTTAATACCCACTCAATATCTTCATACACGACCCGAATCGTAGCAATGAAACCTGAGCTGAACCCAAACCCCTGCAGTGTCTGTCAAAGGTCTGTGTGCTGACCTTGATAAAATACCTTTTCTTGATCCATAGAAATAAGAGCAAGTTTCACTCCCAATGAGCCGGGGAGGTCCAAAACCTCCCGAATTAAAAAGACATTGTCTATTATCAGTCTGCCGGGTACACAGCTGATCTGGTCTACACGAATGACCTTCTCCATCAATTTCCTCAACCTGTTCGCTAGGAACTTGGGGAGGAGCTTGTAGTCTGGACAGAGGAGGGACACTGGTCACCAGTTTTTAGATTTTTCAAGATTCCTCTTTTTGGCAGGAGGGTGAGAGCCACTCTCCTGCAACTCACAGGCAATCGACTTTTCACCAGGCTGTCCCCGAGAACGTCTAGCAGGTCCTCACCAATCACTGCCAAGAAGGTTTTATACAAGTCGGCTAACAGGCCGTCTATACCTGAGGCTCTACTCGGTTTGAGGCTCTGCAGCACCACCAACAGTTCCTGTGGGAGATGTTAGCCTCCAGATGGCTGTTGGCATCTGCTGACATCTTTGGCAGGCCACTGAGGAACATATGCAATGTTTTTGCAGCATACCTGCAAAAAAAAAAAAATATATATATATATATATATATATATATATATATATATATATATATATATATATTTTTTTTTTTTTTTTTTACGTATTTTTTCGATTTTACGTTTAATTTTTAGAAAAAAAAATGTTGAGTTTAGTGTGCTCACTGTAGTACGAGACGTAGACGTACTACATAGTACGCTGACGTAATACGCTAGTTACACATGGCTCTGCGTCTATTGTTTTACAAACGACAGTCTGAATGTGCCCGCCTTCCCAGTTCACCGCGTGTTACCCCTGTGTTAAGACGTCATCTCTGTGATCCTTGTGTTTACACTGTTTTGCGAACTTTTGTAACCCTAAGCAAATATGGTTGGTCAGAAGCGTAAGCCTACTAATGCAGCTGTGAGGGAGCTGAAATGAGTACATCAGAGGGATAATGAGTAAATTAGAGGGACAATGAGTACATCAGACGGACAATGAGTACATCAGAGGGACAAATGACTCCATCAGAGGGACAACACATGTTAGAGGTTTTGGAGACAAAGTGAGAGAGGCTAGATTGAGATGGTTTGGACATGTACAGAGGAGGGATAGTGATTATATTGGTAGTAGGATGCTGAGGTCGGAACTACCAGTCAGAAGTCATAGAGGAAGACTGTAAGAACTCTCTCAGAAGAAGCTCTCATGTAAACCTGCACGATCTGGATTCCTGTATCTCAACGTCTGGGAGTACTCCGGGAACAGAGGACAACAAACCACACGAGTGAAATCAATCTGGTTTATTCATCTGCTGCTCAGTGTGTGTCACTGGGCATAAAGCTTTTATACAGTGGAGGTGTGTGCGTGAAAAAGTGGGTACAGAGTCACATGTTTCTTTGTTCACAGCCTAAAAGTTGTACCATAATCAAAGTGCATGATAAGAAACTGTCCATCACATTCCTTTGCCTTAGGGGTGACATTTACTACTCTGTGAACTTTGACCTCAGAAAGGATGCTGCCTTGTAAAGCATCACAACAGCAATAAAAGTCCACGGTTAAAAGCACAGGAATGCTGCTAATTATACAATGGTTAAAGATAAGTCAGAATGTGACCTTACAGTTCCCCTCTTTTATACTTAAATGCAATTAAAGTATAACAACATGAACAGAGTCTTTTCTTGATATAAGATAGAGTCGTGTTGGCGTGCAAGCTGACAGGATCTAGGGACATCAGAGGACCGCGGTTGACCGGGACCGGTGCTTGAAGGGCAGGCGGGGCCTCATCGCCCTTCGCCCACTATCTCGGGATCCTCGTAACATCCTTCCACCCTAGTCAAGCTCTACACATGTGACATGGCCCGATAGATGTCATCCTCTCGGGTAGGCAGCTGGGTGTATTTGGGTTCGCTGAAGGAGCTCGCCAGGGTCCACACACGATCCATCAGGCACCTGAAAATACAGGGTCCGAACACACAAACCAACAACAAGCATATACATACAGGAACAAGCATGGTTAAATACGGGGTAAACATGCCGAAAAGAGAGTGGATGAATCCCCAGCCATAGTTTGGACTTTCGTCGTGTCGCAATTGGGCCGCTACGGCACGCATTTTTTGTAAAGCCTGAGATATATTGCCCCCAGGTGAGTCATTCGGTGGGATGTAGGTACAGCAGTGTTCGCCTATAAGAACGCAGACCCCACCTTCCTTTGCGAGCAGTGCATCGAGTGCCATACGATTCTGGGTGGCCATAAGCCTCAGGGCCGTCAGTTCCTGTTTGATTCCATCGACAGCTAGGATGGTGTTGTTTACAAACACAGCGAGCCTATAGTGAACCTTATTCAGTTGTCGGCGAATACTACCCACACGAAGTTTGGGAACAGGATTTCCGCAAATCTCGTGCCCTCACTTACCAATTGGTGCTCTTCGGGCACCTCAAGATCACTAAGGGCCGGCGTGGAGGCGTTTCCGACGAGCTGAGGAAGGAAACTGTTTGGAGAAAAGGGTGAGGATGTTTCAATCCGGACGGCGCACACCTACCTCGCTGGAGCTTCGGAAGATACAACCACAGTTGACCATTGCCACAATCCCAATACCAATCAGGAATCCATAAAGGTCGCTCCTGATTGAACATTACCCTCCCTGCACTGTCACTTTTTAAGTTAATGGTGTGATTACATCTAACCGGATCTAATCCTTGTCCCCAGTGAGATGTTTGGTTGCCAGGTAATTTAACGCATTGTTCGGCACCATCTGTGTCTAGGGAACAGTCATTCTGTGCCTCCCGATGCGGTTCTGTGCCATTGCCGTCGTATCACCAAAAACATATGGGATATTGCATCCTTAGGTCCCAATGCACAGAAAAGCCTGAATTTGGGTCCAGGTGGCGCCTCAGAAATACTTCCGACTGATTAGATGTTCCCCACTCACCCCGTACCCATGTCATGTTTATAGTGGTGTAATTGTCCCGTGCTGGGGTATATACATATGGGATTCCTCCATCATGGGGAAAGAGAGAGCAGACAATACATTCTTCCAGAGTCACATCTCGTTTTACCGTGAAATTCAAATACTGCCAGAACATATTATTTTCTGGATGACGGTAATGTGTGCACCAACCCGGGACCACGCATAGCAGCCCGATTAAGAGCAGGGCATAAGAGGTATACATAACTTGGATTTTAAATGGGCGGTTATCCGACCCGGGTGCGAGAGGATGTGGTGGTGATACTCATATGTCTATGTCAGGTCTGATCCGTTGGGAGGTACTTCTCCCCTCTTAAGTGATATATGTATCTCCGGACCTGGAACAGAGGTAATAAAAATGGACAACATCATAGTCACACAATACAAATAATACTTCATTGTGGGCTTTTCTTCAGTCTGGTAGCATGGATCCACTGTGGAAAGAGGTCAGTTAGTACGGCGGTACGAGTAACAGCGAGTATCTCCATGGGCTCACTGTAAGGAGAGTCTCCCAAAGAGGAATTTAGTTTCGCAAATTTCTTAACCAGCACCTTGTCTCCGACCTTGAAGGCATGAGTGCTTGCATCGGCCGGGACCGAAGTATTCTGATTAGTGCGTTCCCAATAGTCATTTAGGACCTTAACAAGGCCCACAGCATACTCGCTCATGTGTATATCTAAATCTTCCGTCCCCAAAGCCTGTTTTCCCTTCCTCCAAGGTGCGGGAAAGGGTCTCCCCATTACCACTTCGTAAGGGGATAAATTCCCTAAGGCCACCTGCGAGGTCATCCGCAGATCCGCTAGGACCACAGGCAGCACCGAAACCCAATTCCTGGATCCGGTGGCGTGCATTGCTTTTCGTAATTTCCCTTTAATGGTTCTGTTTGTTCGTTCCACGATTCCGGAGGACTGAGGGTGATATGGGACATGGAAACGCCAATTGATCTTTAGCTCTTGGGCCAACAGTTGAGTGACTTTTGAGGTGAATGGTGTGCCTTTGTCCGAATCAATACCCAACGGGAGGCCATATCTGGGAATAATTTCCTGTGATAACTTTTGAACCACTACTCTAGCGTTTCGTTCCCACACGGGAAAGCTTCAACCCACCGAGAGAATTTATCCACGATAACCAGTAGATATTTAAAGGGACCCTGCCGGGCATGTGGGTAAAGTCTATCTGCCACTCCTGGAAGGAGTATCTGGTTTCGGCAGATGCTGATGTGATGCATGTGGTTTGGACACATTGTTCTGTGCACAAATCAGGCATTTTTCCAGAATGCTGTGTACCGTAGAGGCTAGTTGTCGTATACAAAAATCTTTTTCCATATCTGTCACCACCCCTCTTCGACCGCGATGTGTAGGCCCGTGAAACGCGCGGACGAGGAAAGGAAGGCAGTGCGTGGGCAGGCATAAACGACCGGTCGAATCGAGTAGAATGCCGTCACTCGAGGGCTGAGAGCCCTGCGAGGACCAAAAATCAGTGTCTTCTGTGGATGCCGAGGACTGAAGGGATTTCAGATCCAAGTCAGGGAGGAGGGCGCTAAGCATGTGAGAGGTTGACACTAGCGCGGGCTGCAGGAACGGCGGCATGGAGCCGAGCGAGGCAGCCTGTTTAGCTGTGCGGTCAGCCAAAGAGTTACCTCGTGCCTCATCAGTGTGGTCAGAGGAATGACTGCGGGTCCTTACGATCGCTAAACGGAGCAGGAGATTGCAGGACACAATAAGGTCCTGTACCAAAATAGAATGTGAAATGGGCTTACCGTCAGCAGCAGTGAAACCACGAGATTGCCAGATACGACCGAAATCATGCGCCACCCCGAAAGCGTAACGAGAGTCAGTGTATATAGTAACATCCTGGTCGGAAGCGAGAGTGCATGCCCGAGTGAGCGCATATAACTCTGCTGCTTGAGCGGAATTAAAGGGAAGCGATGCACGCTTCCAAAACTTGGTCGGTAAGGAACATACCGCGTAGCCACAGAGGAACACTCAGTCGAAGGGTTTGAGCATGACCCATCTACAAACAGGAGAGACCTGTCGAGAGAGGTGTGGATAATAAGTCGGACCTAATACTGGTGTCATGGACAATGGTGTCCATGCAGTCATGTTCCAACGGTTCGCAGTCATCTTGAACATTAAGCAGGCGCTGTAGGGCCTGGGCCACGTTATCTAGGGAGGAGGAACAAGAGATGGTTAGATTATCAGTAGCACAAAGGATGGCCTCGTAACCTGAGCGACGTTGAGAAGACATGTGTTGTGTAGACAGAGTATTAAGAATATGCCTAACCTGATGGCTGGTGTGTAAAACGAGTGGATGAGAGAGCACTATTTTTTCTGCTTCGAGAACTAACACCGCACTGGCAGCGACGGCACGGAGACATGCAGGTAAACCCTGAGCCACAGTATCTAGAGTTTTGGAAAGAAAAGCACAAGGCCTAAGTCCCCCCCCCCGTGGTCCTGCGCCAAGACTCCAGAAGCCGTGCCGGCATGGAGAGCGACGTAGAGATGAAAGGGTTTGTTGTAATCCGGGAGCCCGAGAGCCGGCGCGGAGCATAGGGCCGACTTCAGGGCTTTGAATGCGTCCAGCATGTCCTCAGTCCAGACCAAGGGTTGGTGGAGAGGGTCAGTGTGAGCCACGGCAGAGCGTAAACGTTTGTCATAAAAGGAACAGTCCGGGATCCATTGTCGGCAGTAGTTAATGAGGCCCAGGAAAGCCAGGAGCGCTTGTTTAGTGGCAGGCTTATGAGTGTCCACTATGATTTTGACGCGATCCTGAGTAAGGCGTTTTATCCCGTGAGAGAGTTCGTAGCCCAGGTATATCACAGTGGGGAGACAGAACTGTAACTTGGGCTTGGAGACCTTGAAACCCTTTTTTTCCAGTAAGAGGAGCAGTTGAACGGTTGCATCGAAACACAGTTCATAAGTTAGGCCGGACACCAGGAGGTCATCAGCATAAGAGTGAACGCAGGAACCTACAGGAACGTCAAGAGACCCCAGTGCATCCCTAACTGCAGCCGAGAAAACGGCAGGAGAGTCAATAAATCCTTGAGGTAATCTAGTCCACGTGTACTGTCGCTGCCGGTGTGTGAAAGCGAAGAGAGGTTGTGTGCTTGGCTCAACAGGGATACTAAAAAACGCCGAGCACAGGACGATCACGGAGAAATGGGTGTGATCGCAAGGAATAGAAGCCATAATAGAGGGCACGTCCGGAACGACCAGCGAAACTGGAATGATGAGCTCGTTAATTTTTCTGAGGTCTTGTGTCAAACGCCAGGAACCGTCCGGCTTGGGAACCGGGTTCACAGGAGTGTTATAAGGGCTTGTGCACGGCACGATGATACCCTGTTCCAGAAGAGCGGCCAAAATAGTATCGATACCCGACATTTTTTGAGGCGATAAGGGGTATTGTCGGATGTACACGGGCGAAATGTGCCTCACAGTAGCTTCATACGGGACGCAGTCCACACAACCCACGTCATTCTTATGTTCTGCCCAAAGATTGGTGGGCATCGTGTCGAGTACAGGGGGCGAGGTGGAACTCGCCACGCACGCCGAATTAACATTAAAGGGCAAGGGCTGCGCTTGCAATGATAACAGAGAAACAGAGGAGGTGTCGCACGTTTGAATGGTCATGCTCGAACCTTGGAAAGAGATTTGGAACCCCAGAACACTCATGAGGTCACGGCCTAGCAAATTAAAAGGGCATTCGGACATATGTACAAAGGAGTAGGATATTTGCAATTTATCAAGCGTAGGGTCATCAGGAAAACATAAAAGAAGGGGCGGCGTATATGGGGAGGAGAAGGGGACCCCATCTATTCCCACAGAGCTGGTAGACCTGGAGGATACAGCACCCTGATAGTCCCTGCCTAAAGAAGATAGGGTTGCACCGCTATCAATAACAAAAAGATATTCTACCCCTTCTAGAACAACAGGAAGGAGGGGCAGATTCTCATTGCAGGGTGAATTAAACACTAGGTGCATTAAGCTACAGGTCACGGGGTCCCTACTCCGTGGGCATCCCTATTCGTGTTCCCGCGGTATGGGCGTGTTGGCGATACACCTGCGGATTCTGAGTGGGGGCGAGACAAATTCTCTCCTTGGTGGGTCCGAGAGGCAGAATTACATTCGTCTCTCTGTTTCTTTCTACACTCTTTTTTCAAGTGCCCTTCCTTACCACAATAATGACATTTTCCGGTCTTTCTATACGAATCCCTTCTCCTATTCTTATCACGCTGGGCCCTGGGGGCCACCGCCAGCAGAACCTTATTCTTCACATTCAATAGTCCATCTGATTCTAACATACGAACCCTTTCTCCGGCAGTTCTAACGATGAGGCGTTGACGGTCTGTGAAATGCGGTTTAAGTGCGCTCTGGACTTCTGGGAGACAATTACTTAAAAACTGGACAGGAACATAGAGTTTGCCGCTCGGTATCAAGAGGAAACCCTCCTACATGACGCCAAGTTTCAGTAAAGCGATTCCAAAATACCGAGGTTAGTTCGCCTCGCTTCTGCTTGCAATTGGTCACGTGTGAAAGATCACAAGCTCCCTCCCGTCGGGAGACTAAATAAGCCCTAAGTTGCGGCGCAGTTGAGTCAATGCCTCGGGATCATCCCGCCAAAAGAGGGTGGACCGATAGGTGGTGTTCCCACGACCCTCGACTTCCCCTTCTTCTTCCACTTTAACATTAGTCACTACGTCATTCTCAGGGGCCAAACAGGGGATGTTCTGAAGGACCACAGCCTCATTGTAAGCTTCCTTGAGGGTGTGTTGCAGGATAAAGCGATAATCCCCTCCCGTTAGCTGGCAATATCTGGTGGACCGTATAAGCATATCTACATAGGCGAGGGGTGTGTCCAAGCCGGGGAGCATGGAGATAATGTCCTTAAGTGCGGCCACGGATGGTGGCTCCACGACAATACCTCTTCCACGTTTCTGCCATATACAAGCTACATTCTCCACGGCCCTAGGTTTAGGTGGCTCCGGGAGAGGAGGGGGATCGGGCTGAGAACCCGTGTCGGGACCAATGTCCGCCGGGTTTTCCCAATCCAAATCCTCATTCCCTTCCGTATCTTCGGAATCCTCCTTATTTACTGGCGGAGGCGGGGAGGGAATCACAACCTTGGGTCTTTGTTTCGATTTAATTTTAGGTCGCGCTCCGGCTCCGGGGGTTCCTCCTTCGGCAGCGAGCAGGGTTGGGTATAAGGCGGGAACCTCCGCTGGCTTAGGGTCAGCGGGGAATAGCGGAACTATCTCCCCCGATCCTACTGGATAGGGTGGGGGAGCCGACGGGGGAGTTACGGGGGACACAGTTTGCACACAGCAAGCTGGACTTTTGGTATTTTTCCCTTTTCCCTTTTCTTTACTCATTAATTTAGGTTTGGGGACACTCTGAGTCACCTTCTTGGGCTCAAAGAGCTTTTTAAGTTGCAACCAGTACGAGCGCATTTCATACCATTTTTCATAAGCCTCCTTCATGTATTCATAATCCCAGGAGGGGTTGCCCAATCCATCATAAATCATGCGATGCGCGGATGTCAGAAATCCTGCATCAAAAGTCCCATTTCGAGGAAAGTTTGGTACTTGGTCTAGTCCCTCCGTCCATCCGGCTAGATTACTAAGCCATGGTTCAGTATAATAAGCAAGACCACATTTATTCATCCATTCCTTGGGGGTTTCCCCGGGATTAGGCTTTGGGTAGGAATTTCCCATTGTTTACCCTCTAACAAAAATAAAAAATACGTTGGCATACAGGAATACACGTGCACCTTTTGTATAGCGCTCTTCCCAGTTAGAGCAACTGAGGATAAACCATCCCAGTTATAGCAACTGAGGATAACCGTCCCTTCTAGAGAAGGGGATAAACCGTCCCTTATAAAAAGGGGATAACAGACGCTCAGATACTGCTAACCAGGTAGTCAACAAAATCTTGTCTTACCTGATCAGGAGTATCACGTCGGGGTCACCAAATTGTAAGAACTCTCTCAGAAGAAGCTCTCATGTAAACCTGCACGATCTGGATTCCTGTATCTCAACGTCTGGGAGTTCTCCGGGAACAGAGGACAACAAACCACACGAGTGAAATCAATCTGGTTTATTCATCTGCTGCTCAGTGTGTGTCACTGGGCATAAAGCTTTTATACAGTGGAGGTGTGTGCGTGAAAAAGTGGGTACAGAGTCACATGTTTCTTTGTTCACAGCCTAAAAGTTGTACCATAATCAAAGTGCATGATAAGAAACTGTCCATCACATTCCTTTGCCTTAGGGGTGACATTTACTACTCTGTGAACTTTGACCTCAGAAAGGATGCTGCCTTGTAAAGCATCACAACAGCAATAAAAGTCCACGGTTAAAAGCACAGGAATGCTGCTAATTATACAATGGTTAAAGATAAGTCAGAATGTGACCTTACAAAGACCAAAGAGAAGATTTATGGATGTGGTGAAGGAGGACATGAAGGTAGTTGAGTAAGAGTAGAAGATACAGAAGATAGGATGAGATGGAGGGGAATGGTTTGCTGTGGCCACCTCTGAAGGGAAAAGCTGAAAGGAAAAGAGGAAGAGGAAGAAGATGAGGAAGGAGAAGAAGAAGAAGAAGAAGAAGAAGAAGAAGAAGAAGAAGAAGAGGAAGAAGAAGAACAAGAAGAGGAAGAACAAGAAGAAGAAGAAGCGTAAGCCTACTAGTGATAGTGGTAATCAGAAAAAGCAGCAAGCCGTCTCGTTAGAAACAAAGATGGCTATTATCAAGAAAATTGATGCTGGTGAAAAACATGTGAATGTTGCAAGTTTCTTCCAAATGGCTCTGTCAAGCATCAGAACCATTTACAAGCAGAAAGATCTCATCACAGAGAATGTTAAAGGTTATATTTGATACTGTATTTGATATTTGATGAGTGAATTTGATTAAAATGTATCTATTTGAAATTATTTTGGTTGAATTTAATTATTTGAAATTAATGTTGATATTATTTGATATAATTGATATTATTTTACAATGTTATGTTTATAATAATTGATTTAGGGGTGTTTTAGGAGATACAGTACAGTAATGGTATTTATGGATGTATAGTATAGTATGAATGTCATCCGTCACTGGAACATACAGTAACAACTTACTTTTTTTTCATCTTATATTAGGCCGTCCGGAACCTAACATAAGTAAGTAAATAAGTAAGTCGGGAAACTTCTGTATATATATATATATATATATATATATACAGAGTGATGAGTCTCGAGTTAGAAATTGAAGGCGTGATGGTCAATTGAAGAAATGGGACACAGAGAGGACCGAAGAGAGTAAACAGGAGTACAGGGAGTCACAGCGTAAGGCGAAGGTAGCAGTTTCAAAGGCCAAACAGAGGGCGTATGATGACTTGTATGATAGGTTGGATGTTAAGAGGGAGAAAATGATCAAAAGGCAGAGCAGAAGATAAAGTGGTGGAAGCTGAAAAAGGAAGAGTGTTGTGTTGTCTTCAAGGAGGAGTTGAAACAGGCTTTGGGTGGCCAGGAAGTGCTTCCAAATGACTGGACAACCACAGCAAATGTGATCAGGGAGACAGGTAGGAGAGTACTTGGCGTGTCCTCTGGAAGCACAGTAGATAAGGAGACTTGGTGGTGGAATGAGGAAGTGCAGGAGTGTGTACAAAGGAAGAGATTAGCTAAGAAGAAGTGGGACATTGAGAGGACCGAAGAGAGTAAACAGGAGTACAGGGAGATGAAAGTAGCAGTGGCTAAGGCCAAACAGAGGGCGTATGATGACTTGTATGATAGGTTGGATGTTAAGAGGGAGAAAATGATCTATACAAGTTGGCACAGCAGAGAAATAGAAATGGGAAGGATGTGCAGCAAGTTACATTGATAAAGGACAGAGAGGGAAATGTATTGACTGATGACAGAAGTGTGCTGGGAAGATGGAAAGAGTACTTTGAAGAGCTGATGAATGAGGAAAATGAGAGAGAAAAAAAGAGGAGAAGGGGTGACCGTTGAGGACCAGGAAGTAGCAAAGATTAGTAAGGGAGAATTGAGGAGGGCATTGAAGAGCATAAAGAGTGGAAAGGCAGTTGGCCCTGATGACATACCAGTTGAGGTATGGAAGTGTCTAGGGGAGGTAGCAGTAGATTTTCTGACAAGAATATTCAACCAGGTCTTAGAAAGTGAGCAGATGCCGGAGGAATGGAGGAGAAGTGTGCTTGTGCCCATTTTTAAGAACAAGGGAGATGTACAGAGTTGTGGCAACTGCAGAGGGATAAAGTTGATGAGCCATACAATGAAGTTAGGGGAAAGAATAGTGGAAGCTAGACTGAGGGCAGAGGTCAGCATTTGTGAGCAACAGTTTGGTTTCATGCCAAGAAAGAGCACCACAGATGTAGTGTTTGCTTTGAGGATGTTAATATAGAAGTACAGAGAAGGTCAGAAGGAGCTGCATTGTGCCTTTGTGGATCTGGAGAAAGCATATGACAGGGTGCCGAGAGAAGAACTGTGGTATTGTATGAGGAAGTCTGGAGTGGCAGAGAAGTATGTTAGAGTGGTGCAGGACATGTATGAGAGATGTAAGACAGTGGTGAGGTGTGCTGTCGGTGTGACAGAAGAGTTCAAGGTGGAGGTGGGACTGCATCAAGGGTCAGCTCTTAGCCCCTTCTTGTTTGCTATGGTGATGGACAGGCTGACAGACGAGGTTAGACAAGAATCTCCATGGACTATGATGTTTGCAGATCACATCGTGATCTGTAGTGAGAGCAGAGAACAAGTGGAGGAAAATCTAGAGAGCTGGAGGTATGCCCTGGAAAGGAAGGAAATGAAGGTTAGTCTCAGTAAGACAGAATACATGTGTGTGAATGAGAAGGACCCAAGAGGAATGCTGAGGTTACAGGGAGCAGAGATATTGAAGGAGGAGGATTTTAAGTACTTAGGCTCAACAATCCAGAGCAATGTAGAGTTTGGAAAAGAGGTGAAGAAGTGCGTGCAGGTAGGTTGGAATGGATGGAGAAAAGTGTCTGGTGTGATGTGTGATAGGAGAGTATGGGCAAGAATGAAGGGAAAAGTGTACAAGACGGTAATGAGGCCAGCAATGTTGTATGGTTTAGAGACAGTGGCCCTGGGGAAAAGACAGGAGTCAGAGTTGGAGGGAGCAGAGATGAAAATGTTGAGGTTCTCTTTGTGAGTAACGAGGATGGATAGGATCAGAAATGAGTACATCAGAGGGACAGCACATGTTAGATGTTTTGGAAACAAAGTCAGAGAGGCTAGATTGAGATGGCTTGGACATGTACAGAGGAGGGATAGTGAGTATATTGGTAGTAAGATGCTGAGGTTGGAACTACCAGGCAGGAGGCCCAGAGGAAGACCAAAGAGAAGATTTATGGATGTGGTGAAGGCAGACATGAAGGTCGTTGGACTCAGAGTAGAAGATGCAGAGGATCGGGAGAGATGGAGGCGGATCATTTGCTGTGGCGACCCCTGAAAGGAACAGCCGAAAGGAAAGGAAAAGAAGAAGGATATATATATATATATATATATATATATAAACAGTAAAATATTCTCTGAATTGAATCCTCCATCAGATACAAGTGCTGATGTTAAAATGCCAGTTTCACTTCCACACCTGATGTTGTTGATTCAAATCCAGAACTCGACCAATGAATGGACTCAAAGGCCCACCGGCCCAATGGAACCATTTTTAAAACATTTGATGTTTAAAACAATAGAACTTGTCGAGACTGGCCATGGACAGTAGACCATCGTTCAAGTGGAGTCAGGTGTACTGCTGGCTGCTGCTGTAGAAGTTTCTCCACACATCTTAGAGTTCGTGTGTCTCTAAAGAAACTTTCTTTAGTCTCTAAAGAAACTTCCTTTGCAAGGCTGTGTGGGGTTCAGGGTGATTTTGGACTAAAATACGATTCTCTGTACAATTAAAATCTCCAAGAACCAGGTACTCGTCCTGACTGCACCTATGGATCACATGGTCCAGAGTGTGTAAAAAGAGAAGTTTCTCTGATGCTGTTGGAGTGTAGACATTTAAAAACAACATTTTAACCCTTCCCAGCTCTGCTGTGATTTTTAAAATATGCCATCACATCTTCAACAGCAACAGAAACCGGGTTAAAATCTTGAAACAATAAAACTCCTCTATTGCTACTTTTATAACTAAAATATTGTATTTTCCAAACTACAAGTCCCCCCATACATTGGCTGAAGGTATGACTTATACTCTAGAGATTTATAGACCAGAACGGGCGTGAAAGTTCCCCGAACCACAACCTTGCCCTCTACAACCTTTTTCACTTTATCCACACAATCCAGGAACATCACCACCGCCCATTTCATGCCGTCGAAGCCGACCAGTTCCCCCACAGCCAGAATACAGTTCTCCACCACGCAGCTGACTGTCGGGAACATTTTAATGACGAGTCAGCAGATTAGCTTCTTCAGCCAGAAGCCAACCGATATTTTCCGTTGTGCTGAGCACAAGTGCTCACCTCCACCTTTATCTCTAACTCCACCTCCACCTTCACCTCCACCTCTAACTACACTTCTGTATCCACCTTGACCTCCACCTGTACGCCCATCTCTACCTTCATCTCCAACTCTCCCTCCACCCTCAACACTACCTCCACCTCCACCACCCTACCACAGGAAACTTAAAAAAACTATTAGAAAGGATGAAAGATGAAAGGAAATCATCCAAGGAGAATGGAACATTGCATTCTGGGAAATGTAGTCTTCATGCTACCCACCCATCCACTTTCCAACCTCCTCTTGTTCCATTCCACTCTGTAGCCACCAGGCCCATTCTTTAATAAATCTTTCAGAAAAAAAAAGAAAGATAAAACAATGCTCTATTTCTAACACGTTGTGAGAAAAGCGATACATCATGGTCCTCATGTAGAACATCATTAATCTCGTTACTTGTAGAATCAGAATGTTTTTAGTGTGGATTTAAATCTAAAAGTAATTATTTAAAAATCTATTTCATGCCATATTGAAAAATAAATAAATAAATAAAATAAAAAGGCCAGCATGTGCTACAGTTCATTATGTACAAGGTGGTGAGCTGGAGGTGAACCCTGTGTAGTTCTTTTAATAATAATCTAACTAAACCATTATGAAGTTTGAAAGAAAACATCTAAATTCTCTTAAAACACTTTTCCTCGGGTCAATGCCCTTCACACAATTTCCTCACATCTCTTCATGTTTTCATACACATCAGGGAAGGGTTTTTTGGTGAACCAATGATGCATCCCAGTTGCAGTACCACATCCTTTAAGACCTTCATTTCATGACCAAATGAGTAATGATTGAGCAACTAGACAAGTGGTCTCCAGCCCTGTTCCTGGAGGGCTACAGGTTTTATCTCCAACCAAAATCTAACACAGCTCTGTTAACTGATCACCAGTGTTTATTTTTGTTGTTGTTGTTATTCATCTTCTTTTCCTTTCGACTGCTCCCTTCAGGGGTCGCCACAGCAAATCATCTGCCTCCACCTTACCCTGTCCTCTGCATCCTGTTTTCTTACACGAACTACCTTCATGTCCTCCTTCACTACATTCATAAATCTCCTCCTTGGTCATCCTCCAGGCCTTCTGCCTGGTAGTTCCAACCTCAGCATCTTCCTTCCAATATATTCACTATCCCTCCTCTGTACATGTCCAAACCATCTCAACCTAGCCTCTCTGACTTTGTCTCCAAAACATTTTACATGTGCTGTCTGTCTGACCTACTCCTCCCGAATCCTATCCATCCTCGTTACTCCCAAAGAATACCTGAACATTTTCATATCTGCTACTTCCAGTTCTGCCTCCTGTCTTTTCCTCAACCCCACGGTTTCTAAACCATACAATATTGCTGGCCTCAACACCGTATTGTACACTTTTCCTTTCATTCTTGCCGATACCTTCCTATCACACATCACACCGGACACTTTTCTTCAACCATTCCAACCTGCCTGCACATGCTTCTTCACCTCTTTTCCACACTCTCCATTGCTCTGGATTGTTGAGCCTAAGTACTTAAAATCATCCACCTTCTTTATCCCTGCTCCCTTTAACCTCATCGTTCCACTTGGGTACTTCTCATTCACACACATGTACTCTGTCTTACTGAGGCTAACCTTCATTCATCTCCTTTCCAGGGCATACCTCCACCTCTTGAGATTTTCCTCCACTTGTTCTTTGCTCCCTACTACAGATCACAATGTCATCTGCAAACATCATAGTCCATGGAGATTCTTGTCTAACCTCGTCTGTCAGCCTGTCCATCACCATAGCAAACAAGAAGGGGCTCAGAACTGACCCTTGATACAGCCTCACCTCCACCTTGAACTCTTCTGTCACACCGACAGCACACATCACCACTGTCTTATATCTTTCATACATGCCCTGCACCACTCTAAATTACTTCTCTGCCACTCTAGACTTCCTCATACAATACCACAGTTCCTCTCTTAGCACCCTGTCATATGCTTTCTCAAGATCCACAAAGGTACAATGCAGCTCCGTCTGACCTTCTTTGTACTTCTCTATTAACACTCTCAAAGCAAACACTGCATCTGTGGTGCTCTTTCTTGGCATGAAAGCAATCTGTTCTTCACAAATGCTGACCTCTCCACTTAGTCTCGCTTCCATTATTCTTTCCCATAACTTCATCGTATGGCTCATTGACTTTATCCCTCTGTAGTTGCCACAACTTTGTATGTGTTAGAATATAGGATATATCTCTGACCTAATACGTACGAATGATTGAATCATGAAGCAAGAAGTTCTCCTTATCCTGTTGTGCCCCGATGTCCTAGGTTTTGTGTAAAACATCAACCAGACCTAACTGGATGTTCGAGGCTGTCTCTCTTTTGTCAACACATACCTACGTACGAATGCAAACAGTTACGTAACCAACATACCAACAATCCAACATGATAGGGTGCTATCCACACACACATATCCACACACACATACACCCACACACACACACATACACATATACACACACACACACCCCCACCCTATGTTATGACGAAGGTACTTTGACCAAGGACAAGGACATATGACATATGACTTTGACCAAGGACATATGACTCTGTGATTATCTGCTTGCAAAAACAAAGAAACTGCATAAAAAGCTTGTGCTCAGAAACACCCTCTGAGCTTCTGATGAATAAACCAGACTGATTTCACTCGTGTGGTTCGTTGTCTGTTGCTCCCGGAGCGCTCTAAGACGTTGAGATACAGGAATCCAGATCGTGCAGGTTTACATAAGAGCTTCTACAGAGAGAGTTCTTACAATTTGGTGACCCCGACGTGATCCTCCTGATCAGGTAAGACAAGATTTGTTTGACTACCTGGTTAGCAGTATCTGAGCGTCTGTTATCCCCTTCTCTAGAAGGGATGGTTATCCCCTTTTCATAACTGGGACGGTTTATCCTCAGTTGCTATAACTGGGACGGTTTATCCTCAGTTGCTATAACTGGGACGGGTTATCCTCAGTTGCTATAACTGGGAAGAGCGCTATACAAAAGGTGCACGTGTATTCCTGTATGCCAACGTATTTTTTGTTTTTGTTAGAAGATAGACAATGGGAAATTCCTACCCAAAGCCTAAGGTCCGGGAAACTCCGAAGGAGTGGATGAATAGATGTGGTCTAGCTTATTATACTGAGCCGGCGGGATGGACTGAGGGACTCGACCAAGTACCAAACTTTCCTCGAAATGGGACTTTTGATGCAGGATTTCTGACATCCGCGCATCGCATGATTTATGATGGATTGGGCAACCCCTCCTAGGATTATGAATACATGAAGGAGGCTTATGTAAAATGGTATGAAATGCGCTCGTACTGGTTGCAACTTAAAAAGCTCTTCGAGGCCAAGAAGGTGACTCAGAGTGTCCCCAAACCTAAATTAATGAGTAAAGAAAAGGGAAAAAGGGAATACCAAAAGTCCAGCTTGCTGTGTACAAACTGTGTCCCCCGTAACACCACCTATCGGTCCACCCTCTTCTGGCGGGACAATCCGAGGCCAGAGGTCCACGAATCCAGAGGTCCACCCTTCTTCTACATTTTCCTGATGATCACACGCTTGATAAATTACAGATATCCTATTCTTTTGTACATATGTCCGAATGCCCCTTTAATTTGTTAGGCCGTGACCTCATGAGTGTTCTGGGGTTCCAAATCTCTTTCCAAGGTTCGAGCATGACCATCCAAACGTGCGACACCTCCTCCGTTTCTCTGTTATCATTGCAAGCGCAGCCCTTGCCTTTTAATGTTAATTCGGCGTGCGTGGCGAGTTCCACCTCGCCCCCTGTACTCGACACACTGCCCACCAATCTTTGGGCAGAGCATAAGAATGACGTGGGTTGTGTGGACTGCGTCCCATATGAAGCTACCGTGAAGCACATTTCGCCCGTGTACATCCGACAATACCCCTTGTCGCCTAAAAAAATGTTGGGTATCGACACTATTTTGGCCGCTCTTTTGGAACAGGATATCATTGTGCCGTGCACAAGCCCTTATGACACGCCTGTGAACCCGGTTCCTAAGCCAGACGGTTCCTGGCGTCTGACACAAGACCTCAGAAAAATTAACGAGCTCATCGTTCCAGTTTCACCGGTTGTTCCGGATGTGCCCTCTATTATGGCTTCTATTCCTTGCGATCACACTCATTTTTCCGTAATCGACCTGTGCTCGGCGTTTTTTAGTATCCCTGTTGAGCCAAGCACACAACCTCTCTTCGCTTTCACACACCGGCAGCGACAGTACACGTGGACTAGATTACCTCAAGGATTTATTGACTCTCCTGCCGTGTTTTCGGCTGCAGTTAGGGACGCGTTGGGTTCTTTGGACGTCCCCGTTGGTTCCTGCGTACACTCTTATGCTGATGACCTCCTGGTGTCCGGTCTAACCTATGAACTATGCCTCGACGCTACTGTCCAGTTGCTCCTCTTACTGGAAAAAAAGGGTTTCAAGGTCTCCAAGCCCAAGTTACAGTTCTGCCTCCCCACTGTGATATATCTGGGCTATGAACTCTCTCACGGGATAAAACGCCTTACTCAGGATTGCGTCAAGATCATAGTGGACACTCAGAAGCCTGCCACTAAACAAGCGCTCCTGGCTTTCCTGGGGCTCATTAACTACTGCCGCCAATGGATCCCGGACTGTTCCTTTTATGACAAACGTTTACGCTCTGCCGTGGCTCACACTGACCCTCTCCATCAACCCTTGGTCTGGACTGAGGACATGCTGGACGCATTCAAAGCCCTGAAGGCGGCCCTATGCTCGCGCCCGGCTCCCGGGCTCCCGAATTACAACAAACCCTTTCATCTCTACGTCGCTCACCAGGCCGGCACGGCTTCTGGAGTCTTGGCGCAGGACCACGGGGGGGGACTTAGGCCTTGTGCTTTCCTCTCCAAAACTCTAGATACTGTGGCTCAGGGTTTACCTGCCTGTCTCCGCGCTGTCGCTGCCAGTGCGGTGTTAGTTCTCGAAGCAGAAAAATAGTGCTCTCTCATCCACTCGTTTTACACACCAGCCATCAGGTTAGGCATATCCTTAATACTCTGTCTACACAACACATGTCCTCTCAACGTCGTTCAGGTTACGAGGCCATCCTTTGTGCTACTGACAACCTAACTATATCCTGTTCCTCTTCCCTAGATAACGTGGCGCAGGCTCTACAGCGCCTGCTTAATGCTCATGACGACTGCGAACCATTGGAACATGACTGCATGGACACCATTGTTCATGACACCAGCATTAGATCCGACTTAATGTCTACTCCTCTCTCCACAGGTCTCTCCCTGTTTGTAGGCGGGGCATGCTCGAAACCCTCCGACGGAGTGTTCCTCTCTTGACTACGCAGTATGTTCCTTACCGGACCAAGTTTGGTCACACAAAAACAACGTACTCGCTTCCCTTTAATTCCGCTCAAGCAGCAGAGTTATATGCGCTCACTCGGGCATGCACTCTCGCTTCCGACCAGGATGTTACTATATACACTGACTCTCGTTACGCTTTTGGGGTGGTGCATGATTTCGGCCGTATCTGGCAATCTCCCTTATTCTTAAAAATTGGCACCAGCACACTTCTCTGTCATTCCTCTTGCATCATCTCATGCTCTAAGACAGTGGTTCTTAACCTGGGTTCGATCAAACCCTAGGGGTTCGATGAGTCAGTCTCAGGGGTTCGACGGAGGCCAAGAAACACACCCTGCTCATATTCATGAAAACACACCCCACTTGGCAATCACTGGCTGCAGGTGATCAGGCTACATTGCTTGGCCAATCTGTGCTGCAGGAAATTTGGTGCGCTCAGTAGTCGACTTGTGATTGTTGTGATGGTACGTAATGTGATTTCTTTCTTAATGTTTTAATCCATACTATGTTGAGCAAAAAAAGAAAGTGGTTGGACGACCATCTACAACATGGATTCACATATATAATGGAACGTGATTCTAGTCAGTGTATTATCTGCATGATTTACGAAGTAGGATCAACCGCTCGCTGATTGACGTATACATACATGTATATCTTCTTCTTCTTTTCCTTTCGGCTGTTCCCTTCAGGGGTCGCCAGAGCAAATGATCTGCCTCCATCTCCCCCTATCCTCTGCATCTTCTACTCTTACTCCAACAACCTTCATGTCCGCCTTCACCACATCCATAAATCTTCTTTTTGGTCTTCCTCTGGGCCTTCTGCCTGGTAGTTCCAACCTCAGCATCCTACTACAAATATACTCACTATCCCTCCTCTGTACATGACCAAATCATCTCAATCTAGCCTCTCTGACTTTGTCTCCAAAACATCTAACATGTGCTGTCCCTCTCATGTACTCATTTCTGATCCTATCCATCCTCATTACTCCCAAAGAGAACCTCAACATTTTCATCTCTGCTACCTCCAACTCCGATGCCTGTCTTTTCCCCAGGGCCACTGTTTCTAATCCATACAACATCGCTGGCCTCATCACCGTCTTGTACACTTTTCCCTTCATTCTTGCCGATACTCTCCTATCACACATCACACCGGACACTTTTCTCCATCCATTCCAACCTGCCTGCACGTGCTTCTTCACCTCTTTTCCACACTCTCCATTGCTCTGGATTGTTGAGCCTAAGTACTTAAAATCCTCCACCTTCTTTATCTCTGCCCCCTGTAACCTCACCGTTCCTCTTGGGTCCTTGTTGTTCACACACATGTATTCTGTCTTACTGAGACTAACCTTCATTCCCCTCCTTTCCAGGGCATACCTCCACCTCTCGAGATTTTCCTTCAATTGTTCTCTGCTCTCACTACAGATCACGATGTGATCTGCAAACATCATAGTCCATGGAGATTCTTTTCTAATCTCGTGTGTCAGCCTGTCCATCACCATAGCAAACAAGAAGGGGCTGAGAGCTGACCCTTGATGCAGTCCCACCTCCACCTTGAACTCTTCTGTCACACCGACAGCACACCTCACCACTGTCTTACATCTCTCATACATGTCCTACACCACTCTAACATAATTCTCTGCCACTCCAGACTTCCTCATGCAATACCACAGTTCTTCTCTTGTCACCCTGTCACATGCTTTCTCCAGATCCACAAAGGAACAATGCAGCTCCTTCTGACCTTCTCTGTACTTCTCTATTAACATCCTCAAAGCAAACACTGCATCTGTGGTGTTCTTTCTTGGCAAGAAACCAAACTGTTGTTCACAAATGCTGACCTCTGCCCTCAGTCTAGCTTCCACTATTCTTTCCCATAACTTCATTGTATGGCTCATCAACTTTATCCCTCTGTAGTTGCCACAACTCTGTACATCTCCCTTGTTCTGAAAAATGGGCACAAGCACACTTCTCCCCCATTCCTCCGGCAACTGCTCACTTTATAAGATCTTGTTGAATATTCTTGTCAGAAAATCTAGTGCTACCTCCCCTAGACATTTCCATACCTCAATTACTAATCTTTGCTACTTCTTGGTCCTCAACGGTCACCCCTTCTACTCTTTTTTTCTCTCTCATTTTCCTCATTCATCAGCTCTTCAAAGTACTCTTGCCATCTTCCCAGCACACATCTGTGATCAGTCTGTAACCCATGTAAACACATGGTTACTAATTTTATTGGAAAAAACCCTAATTTCCAACACTCCCTGAAAGCACTATAGTTTCCTAGTCCCCTTGAACGCATCATAGGCACGTGCTGCGTGCGCCTGCATGCGACCAGCAGAGAGTGCAACAGAGAGCGTGAGGAGCAGGACGCATACAGAGCCCTCGAAAAGCGACACGAGTGAGTCAACGATCAAAAATGTGATTAAGTGAACTTTTAACAAGTTTAACTAAGTTTGTGTGCTTTTCAGAGCCTTGTATGTGTTTTGTTCTCTCTCAATCGAACCGGGTGGAGAGTGTTTGTTTTCTTGGAAGCTCCAGTGAGTCATTACAATATGAAGCTAGTTTAAGAACCTATGCTAACTTTACACGTGGTGAACCTATGCTAACTTTACACGTGGTGACTTTTAAAGCTGTGTGCACTATTTTTGTCTTTAAAAGGCTAAGACCAGTCGGAGTACATAACAAAGATTGTGCTGTGCACAAAATGAACCTTACATTTTATTTTTCTAAAATGTTTTGTTGAAAGCACTTTTGCTAATGCACTAAAGTAGTGCAGATAAGCTGTTTTGTTTTGTATTACATTCCATTCAGTGCCTTTCATGCACTTTTGTCATTTTATTTAGGAATTATTGTTGTTAAATATTTTATTCATTGTGTCTGTACTGCATGTGCAGACTGGTTTTAGTGGATCTGGATTTGATCTTGAAGCTGGTTTCGGACACGGATGGCGAGCCAAATCCAGTGAGAACTCTTGGTGGATCCAGAAGCAGTGTGGCCAACTGTTCTCTGGATGCGAGAGTAGATCTACAGACCCAACCACTTCAAATCACAGGATCCCAGATAAGAACAAATAAAAACACCTTTATCCCAAACGGATCACAATCCTGGAAAAGACTCCCGAATTCACACAAATCGAACCTTAGAGACTTAAGCTTATTTTATTTTATTTTTGTTTTGTAAAGAGTGTTCTACAGCATTGTTTGCACTGTTTCTTGTGATATTGTTAATTGTAATAAATCTGCCGGCTGTTCAACTTTAAATCTCCACAATTCATTTTACTCCTCTAGAACCTAGTATAAAATCTAGCACAGCTATATCAAGCTGGTGTTACAAGTCAATACATTTCCCTCTCTGTCCTGTATCACTCTAACTTGCTGCACGTCATTCCCATCTCTATTTCTCTGCTGTGCTAACCTGTATAAATCATTTTCTCCCTCCTTACTGTCCAACCTGTCATACAAGTCATCATACGCCATTTGTTTGGCCTTTGACACCGCTACCTTCGCCTTACGCTGTGACTCCCTGTACTCCTGTTTACTCTCTTCGGTCCTCTCTGTGTCCCATTTCTTCTTGGCGAACCTCTTCTTTTGTACACACTCCTGCACTTCCTCATTCCACAACCAAGTTTCCTTATCTACTTTCCTTCCAGAGGACACACCAAGTACTCTCCTACCTGTCTCCCTGATCACATTGGCTGTGGTTGTCCAGTCATCTGGAAGCACTTCCTGACTACCCAAAGCCTGTTTCAACTCCTCCTTGAAGACAACACGACACTCTTCCTTTTTCAGCTTCCACCACTTTATCTTCTGCTCTGCCTTTGCCTTTTTCACCTTTCTCACAATCAGCATCATCCTGCACACCACAATCCTATTCTGTTTGGCAACACTCTCACCCACTACTACTTTGCCATCCCTGACTTCTTTCAAATTACATCGCCTACACAAGATGTAGTCTACATGTGTGCTCTTACCTCCGCTTTCATAAGTCACCCTATGCTCCTGTTTCTTCTTGAAGAAAGTATTCACCACAGCCATTTGGTGCCTGATGATATACCTGTCAAGGTATGGAAGTGTCTAGGAGAGGTAGCAGTAGATTTTCTGACAAGAACATTCAACAAGGTCCTAGAGAGTGAGCAGATGCCGGAGGAGTGGAAGAGAAGTGTGCTGGTGCCCATTTTTAAGAACAAGGGAGACATGCAGAGTTGCGGCAACTACAGAGGGATAAAGTTGATGAGCCATACGACGAAGTTATGGGAAAGAATAGTGGAAGCTAGACTAAGGGCAGAGGTCAGCATTTGTGAACAACGGTTTGGTTTCATGCCAAGAAAGAGCACCACAGATTCAATGTTTGCTTTGAGGATGTTAATAGAGAAGTACAGAGAAGGTCAGGGGGAACTGCATTGTGCCTTTGTGGATCTGGAAAAAGCATATGACAGGGTGCCAAGAGAAGAACTGTGGTATTGCATGAGGAAGTCTGGTGAAGAAGCGTGTGCAGGCAGGCTGGAATGGTTGGAGAAAAGTTCCCGGGGTGATGTGCGATAGGAGAGTGTCAGCAATAATGAAGAGAAAAGTGTACAAGACGGTGGTGAGGCCAGCGATGTTGTATGGCTTAGAAACAGTGGTGCTGAGGAAAAGGCAGGAGGCCGAGCTGGAGGTAGCGGAGATGAAAATGTTGAGGTTCTTGCTGGGAGTAACGAGGATGGATAGGATCAGAAATGAGTATATCAGAGGGACAGCCCACGTAAGATGTTTTGGAGACAAAGTCAGAGAGGCTAGATTGAGATGGTTTGGCCATGTACAGAGGAGGGATAGTGAGTATATTGGCAGTAGGATGCTGAGGTTGGAACTACCAGGCAGAAGGCCTCGAGGAAGACCAAAGAAGAGATTTATGGATGTGGTGAAGGAAGACATGAAGGTCGTTGGAGTCAGAAAAGAAGATGCAGAGGATCGGGTGAGATGGAGGCGGATGATTTGCCATGGCGACCCCTGAAGGGAGCAGCCAAAAGTAAAAGGAGAGTCCTCTTTAATGTCCTCATCACTTCACCCTTATTAATGTTTACTACTTCCTGGTCCTCAACAGTCACCTCTTCTACTCTTTTTTCTCTCTCATTTTCCTCATTCATCAGCTCTTCAAAGTATTCTTTCCAGCTTCCCGGCACACTTCTGTCATCAGTCAATACATTTCCCTTTTCTTCTTCTTATTTTCCTTTTGGCTGTTCCCTTCAGGGGTTGCCACAGTGAATCATCTGCCTCCAGCTTACCCTATCCTCTGAATCTTCTTCTCTTACACCAACTTCCTTCATGTCCTCCTTCACCACGTCCATGAATCGTCTAGGCCTAATCTAACACAGCTCTGTTAACTGATCACCAGTGTTTATTTTTGTTGTTGTTGTTATTCATCTTCTTTTCCTTTCGACTGCTCCCTTCAGGGGTCGCCACAGCAAATCATCTGCCTCCACCTTACCCTGTCCTCTGCATCCTGTTTTCTTACACGAACTACCTTCATGTCCTCCTTCACTACATTCATAAATCTCCTCCTTGGTCATCCTCCAGGCCTTCTGCCTGGTAGTTCCAACCTCAGCATCCTACTACCAATATACTCACTATCCCTCCTCTATACATGAGTCAATACATTTGCCTCTCTGTCCTTAATCACTCAAACCTGATGCACCTCATTCCCATCTCTCTTTCTCTGCTGTGTCAACCTGTATAAATAATTTTCTTCCCCCTTACTGTCCAACCGAGCATACATGTCATGAAATGCCCTCTGTTTGGCCTATGACTCCGCTACCTTCACCTTATGCTGTGCCTCCCTGTACTCCTGTTTACTCTCTTCAGTCCTCTTACTGTCCCACTTCTTCTTAGTTAACCCCTTCCTTTGTGCACACTCCTGCATTTCCTCATTCCATCACCAAGTCCCCTTATCTGCTTTCTTTCCCGAGGACACACCAAGTACTCTCCTACCTGTCTCCCTAATCACATTTGCTTTATTTGTCCAGTCATCTGGAAGCATGTGCTGACCACCCAAAGCCTGTTTCAACTTCTCCTTGAAGACAACACAACAATCTTCCTTTTTCAGCTTCCACCACTTTGTCTTCAGCTCTTCCTTTGCCTTATTCACCTTCCTCACCATCAGCATCATCCTGGACACCACCATCCTGTGCTGTTTGGCAACACTCTCACCCACTACTACTTTGCAGTCACTGACTTCCTTCAAATGACATTGTCTAAAATATTCACCACAGCCATTTCTATCCTTTTCGCAAAATCTATCAACATCTATCCTTCTGTCTTCCTGTCCTGGATACCCATCCTGCCTATCACTTCCTCATCCACTCTCTTGCCTGCACCAACATATCCATTGAAGTCTGCCCCAAAGACCACTCTTTCACCTCTGGGGGTACTCTGCATCACTTCATCTAACTCACTCCAGAAACTCTCCTTCTCTTCTAGCTCACATCCTGCCTGTGGGGACTAAGCACTAACAACATTGAACATCACACCTTCAATTTCCAACTTGAGACTCTTCACTCTGTCTGACACTCTGTTCACTTATAAAACATTCCTGGCAAACCCCTACTTCAAGATAACTCCTACTCAATTTCTTTTCCCATCTACACCATGAAAAAACAGCTTAAACCCTGCTCCTAAGCTTCTAACCTTGCTACCTTTCCACCTGGTCCCCTGAACACACAGTATTTCCATTTTCCTCTTTTGCATCATGTCAGCCGGCACTCTAGCTTTTTGTGTCATCGTTCCAACATTCAAAGTCCCTTTTCTCAGTCCTAGACTCATGCCTTTCCTATTTTCTCTCAGCCTATGGACATGCCTTCCCCCAGCACCCTATTGGTTAACAGCACGGATGGCGGTCGTTGTTAACCTGGGTCTCGACCGATCCGGTATGCCATTCATATTGATGAATCACTTAACAATTTTGGCAAATGTTTTATGTTGGATGCCCTTCCTGACACAACCCTCTGCATTTATCCAGGCTTTGGACTGACGTGAGGATGAACACTGGCTTGTGCCCCACCCACCCACCCCAACCAACACAGCTGCATTGATCACAAGTTTTTATTGTTTGTTAAAAAAAACAAGTAACAAGTCTTTATTGTTTATTCAAAAAAATGCTGAAAATTCGAACCTCAACAAAGGCTCTTACATTCATGTTCAGATCATATGATCACCACCCACCAGAAAGGAGAACACTGCTTTTTTGCAACTGGAGAGGTGTAACACCTTCAGAGGAAAGTACTATCCACCATCTTCTTTGCCCCTTAGCTCGGGATTGCTTTATATATGTGTGTATGCAATCCCTCCTTCTCTGTGACTTTCCTGGACAGTTGTGTGTATGCATTTTGTGAACTCTTGGGTGACACTGGTGCACTTTGCTGCTGTGTTATCTAGAATTGTGCTCAAAGAACATTCTGGATGTGGAATCTCCCAAGTTCATTATAATTCACACTACCCTGAGTCCTAGTTAGTGCCCTGATATTTCATCTCATGGTCGCACAGCATGTAATGTGGGGATACATTTGTCTCTGGTAATTACTCAGGCATCTGTGTGACCAATAATCTGGGGCGAGTTTCTGTAACATCATTAATTCAAGAATGATTGGTCTCTTTATGAAACAAAACATCCCGAGTAAAGCCTGATTTGATTGAAAAGTCACTTATAGTTATAAACATATAGTTAATCTTGTACAAAGTTATGTTTTTGTGATGCAGGGGACTAAGACATGACAATCAGGTATACAGTAATAATATGCTTTGTTTTTAATCAACTGGCCTTGTAGTTAACACGTCCACCTTACATGAAGGAGGTGCTGATTTCTAATCCGAGGCTCACATGTTCTCATTGCAAGTTTGCATGTTATCGCCATGGGTTCCTGGTTTACTGCCTCAGTGAAACAAAAACAACAAAAAAATTATTGCATGGGTTTCATCAGGGTATCTGGTTACCTCCCACAGTCCAAATACATTTACATTAGGCTAATTTCTTGTTCCAGATTGACCCAAGGTGTGAGAGGTCCTGTGTGTGTATTGGCCCTGCAATGGATTGGTGAGCAGTTTAGAGTGTACCCTGCCTTCTCCTGGAGTCAGCTGAGATCCAGCCTCCCTGGATGAATTCATGAATGAATGAATGAATGAATTAAGCTTTACATTATATCCCGGTTTAAATGTACCAAGTAAATTTCATGGTCTGACAACTGTCATTTTTGTTCTTTATTTTTTGTAGTTGCAGATGCCTTCAAGACTTCTGACTTACTCAAAAAATATATTTAACTTAATGTGATTCACAGCTCACATCCTGACACCTGCTGCACCACCAACACCATTAAAAGTGTGACCCAGCTGTTTTTATGTGGTTGATTAGCCATTGTGAAGAGATCTTTTCGGAAACAGAAACACAGGCCTGTGGGAACACGAATGAATTTGATAAAAAAAAAAATGAACCACAATACAAATAAACCAAATAAGTCTTCTGCGAGCAGTACAACATGCTGTGACCTTGAATTGTAGCTGGAAAGAAAAGAAAGACACAAGCCAGAAAACTCGCTGAGTTTTGTCAAGGGAAATACGATGTGCTTATATAGAACCTTCTTTAGAGTAAAACATACACAATGTACTTAGGCTGTAGTAATGCATTTACCTTCATTTATGCACTCATTTCCTGAAACATTCAATCTTATTGGTTCTTTGCATGGCTGGAGCCTATCTCAACCAATTCTAGGTGATGGTGGTGAGGAGACTTTGGGGACTTTTGCAGGACCACCCCCCCACACACACACACACACACAGTCATTCACACTCACAGTCACACTAATGGGTCTGTATTTGGACTGTAGGAGGAATAACAAAGTACCCAGAGGAAACCCACACAAGTACAAAGAGTACATGTACACTATAACCCCCACCCAACTGGGGAATTCACTTGCAGTCCCTTGAAAAAATATGTGCAGCCAATAGATTTTATTTATTTTATCTTTTGTTTTGACTTTTTTTTTTTTTTTTTTTTTTTAACATTTGAATAAATAAGTCCATAAAAGTACAACCAGGTGTTTCCGTTTTTAACCTGCTGCAGGTGGAACTAGTCCTATTATCCCTAACGTCTAGAGTCTGGTGGACTCTTTATTATTGAAGTATGAAAGTATGATTTTGGTAAGATCTCCAAAGTATTAAAAAAAAAAAAAAAAAAAAAAAAAAAAAGTTCAGGAGGATAATGCCCTAAAAGAGGTGTAGCT
>CM045734.1:2284246-2341746 GCA_024760905.1 Plotosus lineatus | reverse complement strand
TGGACCCACCACCCGTGGGAGGAGTTTTAGGGGTCGGGTGCAGTGTGAGTTGGGTGGTAGCCGAAGGTTTGGGTTCTGCCAGACTGATCCTCGGCTACTTACTCTGACCCTCGGGACATGGAATGTCACCTCTCTGGTGGGGATGGAGCCTGATCTGGTGCGCAAGGTGGAGAGATACCGACTAAATATAGTTGGCTCATCTCAAGGCATAGCTTGGGCTCTGGAACCATCCATCTCGAGATTATTCTATTCTGGAGTTGCTCATGGGGAGAGGTGGTGAGCCGGTGTGGGTATTCTTCTTGCCCCTGTCTCGGTGCCCAAATGTTGGTGTTCTTCCCAATTGATGAAAGGGTAGCTTCCCTCCGTCTTCGGGCGGAGGACGGGTCCTGACTATTATTTGTGCTTATGCACCAAATGACAGTTCAGAGTACCCACGTTTTTTGGAATCTTTGGGGGTGTGTTGGAGAAAGCTCCCTCAGGAAACTCCCTCGTTGTCTTGGGAGACTTCAACACCCATGTGGGCAATGATAGTGTGACCTGGAAGGGTGTGATCGGTAGGTACGGCCTCTCCAGTCTGAACCCGAATGGTGTTTCTTTGTTGGACTTCTGTGCTTTTCACAGTTTGTCTATCATGAACACCATGTGTGAACATAAGTGTGCCCATAAGTGCACTTGGCACCAGGACACCCAGGTCACAATTCGATGATTGACTTTGTAGTCGTGTCATCGGACTTGCGACCATATGTTCTGGACACTCGGGTGAAGACAGGAGCTGAGCTGTCTACCGATCACTACCTGGTGGTGAGTTGGCTTCGGTGGTGAGGGAGGCTGCCTTCCAGACCTGGCAGGCCCAAGCATGTAATCAGGGTCTGCTGAGAACGTTTCGCGGAGTCCCCTGTTTGAGATGCCTTTAAATCCCACCTCCGACAGGTCTACAACCACATCCCGGAGGAGGCGGGGGGCATGGAATCTGAATGGGCCATGTTTCGTGCTTCCATTGCTGAGGCGGCAGCCCATAGCTGTGGCCGGAAGGTCGTCGGTGCTTGTCGTGGCGGTAATCCCCAAACCCGGTGGTGGACACCTGTGGTGAAGGGGGCTTTCCAGCTGAAGAAGGAGGCCTATTGGGTTTTATTCGCCTGTGGAACTCCCGAGGCAGCAAACAGGTACCGGCAGGCCAAACATGCTGCCGCCGAGGCTGTCGCAGATGCAAAATCTCGGGCTTGGGAGGAGTTCGGTGAGGGCCTGGAGAGTGATTATCGGGTGGCCTCAAAAAGATTCTGCACCGTCATCCAACACCTTAGGAGGGAGAAGCAGTTCTCCACAAACACTGTTTACAGTGGAGGTGGGGAGCTGCTTACCTCGACTGGGGATGTCGGTGAGAGGTGGAGGGTAAACTTTGAGGACCTCCTCTATCCCACCAACATGCCCTCCGTGGAAGAGGAAGACCCTGGTGGTTTGGGTGGGGGTCTGCCCATCACTGGAGTGGAGGTCACTGAGGTTGTCAAAAAGCTCCTTGGTGGTCGAGCTCCGGTGTTGTATAAGATTTGCCCAGAATATCTCAGGGTTGTGGATGCTGTAGGACTGTCTTTGTTGACACATCTCTGAACATCGCGTGGTCATCGGGGGCTTTACCTCTGGATTGGAAAACTGGGGTGGTGGTCCCGATTTTTAAGAAGGGTGTCCGGAGGGTGTGTTCCAATTATCGGGGAATTACACTCCTCAGCCTACCTGGGAAAATCTATGAAGGGGTACTAGAGAGGAACCGATAGTCGAACCTCGGATTCAGGAGGAACAATGTGGTTTTCGTCCTGGCCGTAGCACTCTTGACCAACTTTATACGCTCTATAGGATTCTGGAGGGGGCATGGGAGTTTGCCCAATCCGTCCACATGTGCTTTGTGGATTTGGAGAATGCTTTTGACCGTGTCCCTCGAACGATCTTGTGGGGCGTGCTCCGAGAGTACAGCGTTCCGGATCCGTTGCTATGAGCTATTCGATCGCTGTATCATCGGAGCCAGAGTTTGGTCCATATTGGCAACAACAGGTCGAATTCGTTTCCGGTGGGAGTTGGAGTCCGCCAAGGCTGTCCTTTGTCACCGATTCTGTTCATAATTTCTACGGACAGAATTTCTAAGCGCAGTCGAGGAGTTGAGGGGTTCTTCTTTGGTGGCCATCGGATCTCATCGCTGCTTTTTGTGGATGATGTTGTCCTTTTGGCTTCATCAAGTCGGGAACTCCAGCTCTCATTAGAGCGATTCGCAGCCGAATGCAAAGCAGCCGGGATGAGGATCTGTACCTCCAAGTCCGAGGCCATGGTTCTCAGTCGAACAAGGGTGGAATGCACCCTCCGGGTTGGGAATGAGATCCTGCCCCAAGTGGAGGAGTTTAAGTATCTTGGGGTCTTGTTCACGAGTGAGGGAATGATGGAGCAAGAGATCGACAGATGGATCGCTGCAGCCTTTGCTGTTAAGCGGTGCCTGTACCGGCCCATCGTGGTGAAGGAGCTGAGCCGCAAGGCGAAGCTCTCAATTTACCAGTCGATCGATGTTCCAACCCTCACCCATGGTCAAGAGCTTTGGGTCGTGACCAAAAGAACAAGATCGCGGATACAAGCGGCTGAAATGAGCTAGCTTCACCGGATGGCGGCGTTCTCCCTTTGAGATAAGGTGAGAAGCTCTACCATCCGTAGAGAGCTCTGAGTAGATCCGCTGCTTCTCCGCATTGAGAGGGGCCAGTTGAGGTGGCTCGGGCATCTGGTCAGAATGCCTCCCGGACGCCTCCCTGGTGTGGTGTTTCGGGCATGTCCAACTGGGAAGAGACCCTGGGGTCGACCTAGAACCCGCTGGAGGGACTTGTCTGCGACCGCCTCGGTGTCAACCTGGGAGAGTTGGAGGAGGTGGCTGGGGAGAGGGACGTCTGGACCTCTTTTCTTAGGTTGCTGCCCCCAAGACCCGACCCCGGACTTAGCGGAAGACGATGATGATGATGATGATGATGATGATGATGATGATGATGATGATGCTTCTCGGGAATATTTTTTTTCACATCACAGCTCATTCTCGTAATTTTTAATATATTTTTTTTTCCAGCAAATTATTTTAAAAGCTATTATCATAATTTACTATTTTTTTAATCTTACTTATTTTAACCTTCATTGAATAATCCTTCATTCATTCTTTTTTTCTGAACCGCTTAATCGAAATTAGGGTTGTGGGAAGGCTGGCACCAATCTCAGCCAGCTCTCGGTGAGGGCAGTATACACCGTGGACAGCTCACCACACCAAATAATGACAGTTTTGGAAATATTGAGTTTTTTTTTTTTTTTTTTTACGTCTGGCTGTCTGCCTCTCTCTCTCATTACTGTAGCACAATCACACAGTTACACAACTCCCAGTAATTACACACAAGTGAAACTCATGTACAGTAGGCCCTTGACTATTTGCGGTTTTGCACTTGCGGCTTTGCATATTCGTGGATTCAAATTCAGCCAATGGCTGTTCTCCCTCCTGCGGATGTACCGCCCCCTTTTCCTCATTCGCGCACTTTGTGCCTGTGCTTTTTTAGTGTGTTTTTAATTACAGTTAAGTTCCATCATGCCACCCAAATGCTGTGCACCTTCTCAGGCTTCTGGTAAAGTGCCAAAGTTCCACAAAAAGGCAATGACGCTGCATGAAAAAGTAGAACTGCTTGATACGATTCAGGAAGGAAAAACATTTTGCTGCAGAAGTGCTAAGAAGTGGAATGTGTGAAACAATGTAATCATCAGAATGGAACCTGCCTTAGTATTCTGGATACAGGCACTCCCCGCTTTCCATTCATTCATTTTATGTATTTTTCGATTTTACTTTTAAAAAAAAAGTCAAATTTTGAGTTTAGCGTGCTCTCTGTAGTATGAGACGTACCTACATAGTATGCTGACGTAATATGCTACTTCCGCATGACGCTGTGTCCATTGTTTACAAATGACAGCCTGAACGGGCCCGTCCTGCTTCCCAGTTCACCGTGTGTTCCCCTTGTGTTAAGACGTTGTCTTTGTGATCTTTGTGTTTACGCTGTTTTGTGGACTTTTGTAACACTAAGCAAATATGGTTGGTCACAAGCGTAAGCCTACTAGTGATAATGGTAATCAGAAAAAGCGGCAAGCCATCTTGTTAGAAACGAAGATGGCTATTAGCAAGAAAATCGATGTTGGTGAAAAACGTGAATGTTGCACATTTCTTCCAAATGGCTCCGTCGACCATCGGAACCATTTACCAGCAGAAAGATCTCATCACAGAGCATGTTAAAGGTTATATTTGATACTGTATTTGATATTTGATAAGTGAATTTGATTAAAATTTATCTATTTGAAAAAAAATTGCTTGAATTTAATTTATTTGACCCGGGAGAGTTGGAGGAAGTGGCTCGGGAGAGGGACGTCTGGACCTCTTTGCTTAGGTTGCTGCCCCCGCGACCTGACCCTGGACTAAGCGGAAGATGATGATGATGATGATGATGATGATGATGATGATGATGATGATGATGATGATGATGATGAAATGAATGTTGATATTATTTGATATATTTGATATTATAATTACAATGTTATTTTTATAATAATTGATTTAGGGGTGTTTTATGACATACGCTATAGGTATTTATGGATGTATAGAACAGTATGAGTATCATTCATCACTGGAACATACAGTAACAACTTACACTTTTTTTCACCTTATGTTCGGCCGTCCGGAACCTAACTAAAACGTAAGTCGGGAGCGTCTGTACTTCTAGTTCAGGGATCGGCAACCTTTGCCATTCAAAGAGCCATTTGGACCTGTTTTCCACATTAAACAAAACAGTGGGCACCAGAAATCCCTTCTTAACATTTAAAATCAAATAACACTGCATATAATGTTCCCCCTTTTTCCTTCATGTTAATATAAAACAACAATGTTTTACATTGATTTAAGCGACTTCAGGGACAATTAAATTACAATTCTGCTTGCAACAAAAACATTTAGATTAAAAAAACAATCGCCAGCCTCCCCATGACCCTAATTAGGATTAAGTGGTTCAGAAAATGAATGAATGTGTTCGAGTCCTTCTTGTATTTTTATAAAGAAAAAGCATATCTATCCCACGAAGCGAGGGACAGGCTGCAGCCAGATGTGTACTATTCAAAGCGCACTGGCTCACTTGAAAGATTGGAATCCAAATAAGCAGCACCGTTTTACAAGCTCCGTGTGTCACTTGCTAGAAGCGCCTACTTTCGGTGGAGCACGTCACAAATTTCAGCCACCATCTCTTACTTCAGGTGTGATATCTGTTGTTCCTGGATTAAAAACCCCGGTGGCGGAAAAATCTCTCTCGCTCGCTGCTCAGCTACTGGCTGATGGTGAGACCACTCCTTGCCATGAGCGCAAGAATTTCCACCAGAAATCCACCAACACAGTTGATCAAGAACACACACGCAAAATCACCCCGCCCACAGCAAATAAATATCCGCCAACACCCGTGACTGTTAATTTTTATCTATGTAATTTTCAACCCTAAAAGAGCATTTTTGAAAGGTTACCCACTGGGGACCTGTGGGTACCTAACCGTTGCAGGACTCTGCCTTCGGCATATTCTCCCATCATTCAGGTGAAAGCTGGTTTAACTACCGATGGAAACCAGAAGTGCTTCCAATGTGAGTAAATAAGCGACGTTTTCTTTTTGGAGTTGAGTAATGCAATACCTTCCCCTAGTGGGTATTTTTGAAAACTACAGGGTTGTATGTTTCATAGAACGGTTTATAGTAGTCAGTTAGTGTTCTTATATCTTCTTTTTATTTCGGCTTTTCCCTTCGGGGGTCACCACAGCGAATCATCTGGCTCCATCTCACCCTATCCTGTGCATCTTCTACTCTTACTCCAACTACCTTCATGTCCGCCTTCATCACATCCATGAATCTTCGTTTTGGTCTTCCTCTCGGCCTTCTGCCTGGTAGTTCCAACCTCAGCATCCTACTACCAATATACTCACTATCCCTCCTCTGTACATGTCCAAAGCATCTCAATCTAGCCACTCTGACTTTGTCTCCAAAACCTCTAGCATATGCTGTCCCTCTGATGTGCTCATTCCTGATCCTATCCATGCTCTTTACTCCCAAAGAGAATCTCAACATTTTCATCTCTGCTACCTCCAGCACTGCCTCCTGTCTTTTCCCCAGGGCCACTGTTTCTAAACATCGCTGGCCTCATCACTGTCTTGTACACTTTTCCTTTCATTCTTGCTGATACCTTCATATCACACATCACACCAGACACTTTTCTCTAACCATTCCAACCTGCCTGCACATGCTTCTTCACCTCTTTTCTACATTCTCTATTGCTCTGGATTGTTGAGCCTAAGTACTTAAAATCCTCCACCTTCTTTATCTCTGCTCCCTGTAACCTCACCGTTCCTCTTGGGTCTTTCTCAGTGTTACCACCTATATACTGATAATATAAAGCGGAATGACAGTCATCATTATCATCACTAACATCATCATCTTCCTCGTGCTCTTAATCCAGGGTTGGGTTGTGGAGGCAATGAAGCAAGGAGACATGCATCCGCACTTCCATCTACCCACCACCTGTGGTAAGGTCTTTTGGGGTAAGGTGCACTGTGAGTCAGGTGCAAACCGAAAGCATGGGTTCTGTTGGACCAATCCTTGGCAAGCGACTGAATCTTTGGACATAGAATGCCAGCTCTCTTGTGAGGAAGTAGCCTGAACTGGTGTGTGAGGTTGACAGATACTGACTAGCTGTAGTAAGACTCATTTCGAAGTATGGCTTGGGCTCTGGATTTTATTCCACCCTAGAGTTGCTCATGGGGAGAGGGGACAAGCTGGTGTAGGCACTCTTGTTGCCCCTGTTCCCTGTCTCAGTGACACACATGTTGGGGTTCTCCTGGTTGAAGAAAAGGTAGCTTCCCTTTGTCTTCGGGTAGGAGCACGGGTCCTGACTGTTGCTTGTGCTCTTGCACCAAATGACAGTTCGGAATACCCATCCTTTTTGGAGTCTTTAAGGGAGTGTGTCTTTGAACACTCCCCTGGAGACTACCTCATTGTCCTGGGAGACTTCATTACCCATGTGGGCAATGACAGTGTGACTTGGAAAGGTGTGATTGGTAGGTACAGCCTCGTCAATCTGAACCAGAATGGTCTTTTTTATTGTTGGACTTCTGTGTATCCGTCACAAAAACGATGTTCCAACATAAGGGTGTCCACAAGTGCACTTGGCACCAAGACACCTTTGGTTATAGTTCAATGACCAACTTTGTAGTCAGTGTCACCAGATTTATGGCTGCATGTTCTGTACACTTGGCTGAAGAGAGGAGCTGAATTGTCAACAAATCACCACTTGGTGATGAGCTGCTTCCTATGGCAGGGGGCAGATCCGACAGGCCCCCAAGTGTGTTGTAAGGGTGTCCTGTGAACATTAAGTAATGGAGTCTCCTGTCATTGTGGCCTTTAACTTCCACGTCTGGACAGAGCTAAAGCTACATCTCTAAGGAGGCAATAGACATGAAATCCGAATGTACCATGTTTCATGCTTTCATTACTGAGCGGCAGCCCAAAGCTGTGGCCAGAAGGTCATCAGTCCGTGTTGTGGTGGTAACAACCGAGCCCGGTGGTGGATACTTGCCGTGTGCGTGTGTGTGTGTGTGTGTGTGTGGAGGGGGCAAATGAAAAGGGAGGCTTATCGGGTCTTATTGGCCTGTGGGACTCCCGAGGCAGCAGACAGATACCTGTAGGCAAAACATGCTGCAGCCTGAGCTGTCGCCAATGCAAAATCTCAGGTGTGGGAGAACTATCACCCCCCCCCGATCCGTGATATAAACTAAAACTTGAAGGAATTATAAAATGAGACATAACTGTCTGTGTTTGTGCTCTACTTATGGAGTGATTGCGCAAGCTCACCTGCCTCATCATACTTTTTGATTTTCAGTTTTGGTATTTTTTGATTTTGACATCAATCCTGTAAGAGAAATGATTTCCTCTGTATTTAACCCATCCAAAGTGAGCACACACACACACACACACACACACACACACACACACACACACACACACACACACACACACACACACACACACACTCAGAGCAGGGGGCTTCCACACACACCGGGGGCGCCCAGAGAGCACTTTAGCCATTTGTGTGGCGGAAAGGAGAGTGCAAGCTCACTACAGTTTTCCTGTACCCAAAAGTGTTTCCTGCCCCAAAAACACTTCTCTAACCATTAAGGAAATATATGTTAAAAAAAAAAATATATATATATATATATATATATATATATATATATGTATATATATGTATATATATATATATATATATATACAGTGATACCTCTGCTCACGAACATAATTGGTTCCCAGAAAGTGTGTGTGAGGCGAAAAGTTAGTCTTCCGAACATTTATTTCCCATAAGAAACCATTAAAATGAGAATAATCCGTTCCCAGGTCCCCATAAAACATAATTTTCAACTAAATAAGCCTTAAAACTACACAAAAATATACCTTATTTTATGTATAATAAATGTGCTATTGTATTGTAATTAAAGAAATAAACTGTACTGTATAATAAAGTCGTTTTATTTACCTTTGTGATGGTAGTTGATGGCTTGATGGAATGGAGTAGGAGGAGGAGGGAGGGAGGGACTTACTGTTTGGAAGGAGAGTTTGGAAACGCCTACTGTTTGGAAACACCCTTAGCCACACACGCACCCTTAATGGCTTCCTTGTTCTTAAGGATGGTGGTAGACTTAGCGTACTGGTACTGGGACGCTGAGTCACACAAACGCACACCTTGTTCGTGTTTTTCAATGATCTCCGCCTGTGGTGGGGTCTTTTTCGGTCCCATAATAGCAAAAGTACACTCAATATGGTCCAAAATGTCTATCAAACACAAACCACTTCCGCACTCAAAGAAAGGGGTGTGACGAACTGTGACACCGTGAGCGTGCGTCAGCTTCTCGTGGCCGCCACCGTGGCGCTGTTCGACCGCGTGGTTTGATTCGTCCGCCGAAAACTAGTTCGTCAGCAGAGACAATATGCTCGCAAATTTAATGTTCTTGAGGCGAAAAGTTCGTGAGCTTAAGCGTTCGTCAGCGGAGGTTTTACTGTATATATATATATATATATATATATATATATACATATATATATATATATATATATATATATATATATAATTTTCCTTTCAGTTATTCCCTTCAGTGGTCACCACAGTGAATCATCTGCCCACATCTCACCCTATCTTCTGCATCTTCTTCTCTTATACCAACTGCCTTCATGTCCTCCTTCACCACACATCCCTGAATCGTCTCTTTGGTCTTGCTCTAGGCCTTCTGCCTGGTAGTTCCAACCTCAGCATCCTACTACCAATATACTCACTATCCCTCCTCTTTACATGAGTCAATACATTTCCCTCTCTGTCCTTAATCGCGCTAACTTGCTGCATGTCCTTCCCATCTCTATTGCTCTGCTTTGCCAAGCTGTATAAATCATTTTCTCCCTCTTTACTTCCCAACCGAGCATACAAGTCATCATACACCCTCTGTTTGGCCTTTAACACCGCTACCTTTGCATTACGCTGTGTCTCCCTGTACTCCTGTTTGCTCTCTTCAGTCCTCTCAATGTCCCACTTCTTCTTAGCTTACCTCTTCCTTTGTACCACTCCTGCACTTCTTCATTCCACCACCAAGTCTCCTTATTGCCTCTCCTTCCAGATGACACACCAAGTACTCTTCTACCTGTCTCCAACACGCCACGCTTCCTTTTTCAGCTTCCACCACTTTATCTTCTGCTCTTCCTTTGCTTTCTTCACCTTTCTCAGCATCAGCGTCATCCTGCACACCACCATCCTATGCTGTTTGGCAACACTATCACCCACTACTACTTTGCAGTCACTGAATTCCTTCAAATTACATAGCCTACACGAGGTATAGTCTACTTGTGTGCTCGTATATCCGCTTTTATAAGTCACCCTATGCTCTTGTCTCTTCTAGAAGAAAGAATTCACCACCGCCATTTCCATCTTTTTTTGCAAAATCTACTGTAAGAACTCTCCGTGGAGGAAGCTCTTAGAGAAACCTGCACGACCTGGATTCCTGCATTTCAACGTCTAGGAGTATCCGGGAGCAACAGACAACGAACCACATGGGTGAAATCAGTCTGGTTTATTCATCGGAAGCTCTTCGAACACATGCAGTGTCAGCTTATTTATACAGAGGGATGTGCGTGCAAAGCAATAATTGCGTGTTCACAAAGCATTAACATATATGTTTGTGCACTGCGGCACTTAACACTTGGGGATGTGCATGCAAAGTAGTAATTCCGTGTTCACAAAGCATTTCCATATATACGTTTGTGCCCTGCGGCGCTTAACACTTGGGGATATGCATGTAAAGCAATAATTGCATGTTCACAAAGCATTTCCATATATATGTTTGTGCCCTGCGGCGCTTAACACTTGGCTAATTCCATTTCAAAGCAATTCCTCATTGTTACATTGTTACTTTCCGAATCCCACACCCTACTCAAACAGGAACACCCACCCAACAGTGACATGTGCCTAGCGCACATGTCACAATTACAAGAAGAACAGGAAGCTTTAGATACACAGAAGTTACAATATACACATAATTGCATCTCATTTATCCTATCAATTTGTTCCATCATCTACCAACATCTGTCCTTCTGCATTCCTGTCCTGGATACCAAACCTGCCCATCACTTCCTCGTCCCCTCTGTTTCCTGCACCAACATGTCCATTGAAGTCTGCCCCAATGACCACTCTTTCACCTCTGGGGGTATTCGGCATCACTTCATCGAACTCACTCCAGAATCTCTCTTTCTCTTCTAGCTCACATCCTGCCTCTGGGGCATGAGCACTAACAACATTGAACATCACACCTTCAATTTCTAGCTTGAGACTCATCACTCTGTCTGACACTCTTTTCACTTCTAGAACATTCCATTCAAACCATTCCTTCAAGATGACTCCTACTCCATTTCTCTTCCCATCCCCACCATGAAAAACCAGCTTAAACCCTGCTCCTTAGCTTCTAGCCTTGCTACCTTTCCACCTGGTCTCCTGAACACACAGTATGTCCACCTTCCTCCTTTGCATCATGTCAGCCAGCTCTCTACCTTTTCCTGTCATAGTTCCAACATTCAAAATCCCTACTTTCAGTCCTAGACTCATGCCTTTCCTCTTCTCTCTCAGCCTACAGACACGCCTCCCACCTCTCCTTCTCTACGTCTTCGACCAATAGTAGTCCAATTTCCACCAGCACCCTGTTGGTTAACAGCACTGATGGCGGTTGTTGTTAACCCGGGCCTCGACCGATCTGGTATGAAAATTTTTGTTGTGACTCCATATTTTACTTGCCATTTGTTTTATGCTGGATGCGCTATATACTTAATGTGTTTAAGCATATTTTCACACATGTAATAGATACATAGTATTTTACTTCTGGTTGATCATTCGCGCATGTAATATGATACATGGGGTTTTACTTCCGGGTACAGAACTCATGGATTATCTTCATTCGCAGGAGGGGCTGGAACCAAACCCTCGCGAATAACAAGGGCCTACTGTAGGTCATGCACTGCCTGTACCTGACTGCTATCCATCCACAAAGGGATCTCCACCAGTGATGTGTAATCAGCGGATGCGAGTGAAGAAGAACTTCTTCTTCTTCTTTTCTTTTCGGCTGTTCCTTTTAGGAGTCGCCACCACGAATCATCTGCCTCCAGCTCACCCTATCCAAGACCTTGTTGAATGTTCTTGTGAGAAAATCTACCGTTACCTCTCCTAGATACTTCCATACCTCCACCGGTATGTCATCAGGACTGACTGCCTTTCGAGTGAAAGTTTTGAGTGAAACTCCCTTGTCAATCTTGAAACGAAGAAAGAGTCAATCATAAATATAATAAATGTTAATATTTGTTCAGTTGGTATGTATTACAAACCCTTTTATACCTCAAATCCAACATTATTATTTTTTTATTATTATTTATTTATTTATTATTATTATTATTATTTTAGTAAAGAAGAGCAGAATTTCCAGACATCCCGTTCAGATACAAGGCGGAGCCATGCAGTGAGGTGGCGCTTTGATGCGCCGCGGCTCAGTGGATCGTGTCCCTCACAAACTGCTCTGGGATGTGATGCAGTGTGCCGCTGTCCCTCTATATATCACAGACGAAGTACTTTCACACACTCAGATTACATCTCTGCCTTTTCATAATGTGGAAAATGTATAAAATGTTTTTCTGAGACATGTTCAAACTGCAGATTTATCTCATAAAACCCAGAAAAAAAGGTCCTCGGTGAGGTGAACAGTACCCCTGACTCATGGCAGATGGCGCTCGTGAGTCCACGGATTCCTGCGAGACCGACAATATTCTTTGTTTGTTGTTATATTTCCTTTACAATCCACCTTATCAAAATGGAAGATTATATTTCAAACTGAGAAAAGTCACAAATCTGGACTTTCAATCAGAACAAGAGGTTAAAACTAAAGGAAGTGCAACACAGTTAAAATAAATGTTAACCTCAAATTAAATATGCGCCACCTGTTTGTGCACAGAATGCAGATATGAGGTATAAAGCACGATGTCTGAGAGGAATTTATTTTATTCGTAAAGATACTAAAGGTATTAAAAAAAAGGAAACCTGATCTGGGACTGAATTACACCGCGCATCCAAAACCATACTGTGTGGACAGTCGTGTCATTGCTTCCCTCTTTGGTGTTGATTTGGTGTCTGTTGTCAATCAAATGATGAATAATATTCTCTCTTGAGTTAATTTGTATTTGTGAATCTGACTCTGAAAGAGTGAGCACCGCACACCACACGTCACTGCACTCTACCACACCCTCATTGCTCAAATACTATTATAGTAATCTTGTAAATCAAATACACAACATTCTGTCTCACTCTCCACACACACACACACACACACACACACACACACACACACACGCACACACACACGCACACACAAAACCATTCACACTGACACCTCAGGGCAACTTGGAACAGTCAGTTAGCCACATGTACATGTCTTAGCACTGTGAAAGGAAACATGAGTACCCGAAGGAAACCCATACAGGAGCAAGAAGAACATGCAAAATCCACATAGAAAAGCTCTTCTCCTCTCTATCTATCTCCTCTCATTTCTACCTATTTCCTTTCATCTCCATCTATCTTCTCTCATCCCCACTTATCTCCTTGTACCTCCACCTATCTCCTCTCATCCCCACCTATCTCCTCTCATATCAACATTTCTCTGCTCATCCCCATCTATCTCCTCTCATCTCCATCTTTCTCCATTTATCTCCATCTATCTCCTATCACCTCTGCTTATCTTCTCCTGTTTCCACTCATTTCCACTCACATATACCAATCTCCACTCAATTTATCTCAATTTAATCTCAATTTATATTCACTCATCTTCTCTCATTTCTACCTACCTCCAGCTTGCATGATCATGACCTTCAGTCATCTCTATCTATCTCCACTTGCCTTCACTCATCTTTACCTACCTTCATTAATCTTCACTCATCTCAATCTACCTCCACCTGTCTTCACTCATCTCTACCTGCTTCCACTCATCTTCATCTACCTCAATTTATATTCACTCATCTTCACTCATCTTCACTTGTCTCCACACTTTTCACCATTTTCCATCACATGGTACCAGGTGTAATTCACTGCAGTTCACGTCCCTTTCCTTTTTGGGTTTTTCATCAGATACATTCATGAGTAGAGCACAGTATCAAGTGGATAGTTGGTATCACCTCCATCAAGGTGATCGAAGGCAACAATTAAACGTGAAGAAAACACTGAGAACTGCTGATTGGTCAGAGCTAAAAAAAAAAACAACCTTTCTGATATTTATGCATGTTCACTCTGGGAATAACATGATCATGCATCATATGAGCAGAATGTTGATCATGTTGAAAACATATGTCATGCAACCAATAGGGCTAGTTATGGTTCAGAAAATATTGAAAAATGTGTTCTTGCTTTCCAGATCAGAAGCGTTATCTCTGACATGCGGATCAAGAAAAAAAAAAAAAGCAGAAAGCTTTTATGATCACAAATGCTTTGTTCGTGTCTTGTTGTCAGTGAGAGATGTGGAGTTGATTGGCAGCTGAAGGGCTTTTTTTCGTAGACACAATAATGACACTGCTACTGAAAAAATTGCAGCCGTGATGGGGGGAGCAATGCAGCCGTGAGGACACAAGCCAGTGTTAACCCTCACGCCGGTCCCAAGCCTGGATAAATGCAGAGGGTTGTGTCAGGAAGGGCATTCAGTGTAAAACCAATGCCACATAAAACATGAGAGTCAAAAATATAAATCCCATACCGGATAGGTTGAGGCTCGGGTTAACAATGACTGCCATCAGTCCGTTAACTAACAGGGTGCTTGTGGAAATTGGACTACTGTTGGTCAAAGAAGGAGAGGTGAGAGGTGTGTCCTGAGGCAGAGAGAGAATACGAAAGACATGAGTCTAGGACTGAAAGTAGGGACTTTGAATGTTAGAACTATGACATGAAAAGGGAGAGAGCTAGCTGACATGATGCAGAGGAGGAAAGTGGACATACTGTATGTTCAGGAGACCAGGTGGAAAGGTAGCAAGGCTAGAAGCTTAGGAGCAGGGTTTAAGCTGTTTTATCATGGTGGGGATGGGACGAGAAATGGAGTAGAAGCAATCTTGAAGGAGGGGTTTGTCAGGAACGTTCTAGAAGTGAAAAGAGTGTCAGACAGAGTGATGAGTCTCAAGTTAGAAATTTACGGCATGATGTTAAATGTTGTTAGTGCTTATGCCCCACAGGCAAGATGTGAGCTAGAACAGGAGAGATTCTGGAGTGAGTTCGATGAAGTGATGCAGAGTACCCCCAGAGGTGAAAGAGTGGTCATTGGGGTATATTTCAATAGACATGTTGGTGCAGGCAACAGAGAGGACGAGGAAGTGATGGGCAGGTTTAGTATCCAGGACAGGAACACAGAAGGTCAGTCATTGATCGATTTTGCTAAAAAGGATGGAAATGGCGGTGGTGAATATTTTCTTCCAGGAGACAGGGTGACTTATAAAAGTGGAGGTAGGAGCACATCTGTAGGCTACATCTTGTGTAGGCAATGCAATTTGAAGAAAGTCAGTGACCGCAAAGTAGTAGTGGGTGATAGTGGTGCCAAACAGCATAGGATGGTGGTGTGCAGGACGACGCTGATGGTGAGAAAGGTGAAGAAGACAAAGGCAGAGCAGAAGACAAAGTGGTGGAAGCTGAAAAAGGAAGAGTGTCGTGTTGTCTTCAAGGAGGAGTTGAAAATGGCTTTGGGTGGTCAGGAAGTGCTTCCAGATGACTGGACAAATACAGCAAATGTGATCAGGGAGACAGGTAAGAGAGTACTTGGTGTGTCCTCTGGAATGAAATTAAATAAGAAGACTTGGTGGTGGTATAAGGAAGTGCAGGAGTGTGTACAAAGGAAGAGAGTAGCTAAGAAGAAGTGGGACATTGAGAGGACCAAAGAGAGTAAACAGGAGTACAGGGAGACACAGTATAAGGCAATGGTAGCGGTGTCAAAGGCCAAACAGAGGGTGTATGATGACTTGTATGCTAGGTTGGACAGTAAGAAGGGAGAAAATGATTTATACAGGGTGGCACAGCAGAGAAATAGAGATGGGAAGGACATGCAGCAAGTTAGAGTGATTAAGGACAGAGTGGGAAATGTATTGACTGATGACAGAAGTGTGCTGGGAAGATGGAAAAAGTACTTTGACAAGCTGATGAATGAGGAAAATGAGAGAGAAAAAACGAGTAGAAGAGGTGACTGTTGAGGACCAGGAAGTAGTAAAGATTAGTAAGGGTGAAGTGAGGAGGGCATTGAAGAGGATGAAGAGTGGAAATGCAGTTGGTCCTGATGACATACCAGTGAAGGTATGGAAGTGTCTAACAGAGGTAGCAGTAGATTTTCTGACAAGAACATTCAACAAGGTCTTAGAGAGTGAGAGAATGCTAGACTAATGCAGGAGGCATGTGCTGGTTTTTTAAGAACAAAGGCGATGTAGAGAGTTGAGGCAACTACAGAGGGATAAAGTTGATGAGCCATACGATGAAGTTATGGGAAAGAATAGTGGAAGCTAGACTAAGGGCAGAGATCAGCATTTGTGAACAACAGTTTGGTTTCATGCCAAGAAAGAGCACCACAGATGCAGTGTTTGCTTTGAGGATGTCAATAGAGAAGTACACAGAAGGTCAGGAGGAGCTGCATTGTGCCTTTGTGGATCTCGAGAAAGCATACTACAGGGTGCCGAGATGGGAGCTGTGGTATTGCATGAGGAAGTCTGGCGTGGCAAAGAAGTATGTTAGAGTGGTGCAGGACATGTATGAGAGATGCAAGACAGTGGTGAGGTGTGCTGTCGGTGTGACAGAAGAGTTCAAGGTGGAGGTGGGACTGGATCAAGGGTCAGTTCTGAGCCCCTTCTTGTTTGCTATGGTGATGGACAGATTGAAAGATGAGGTCAGACAAGATTCCCCATGGACTATGATATTTGCAGATGACATTGTGATCTGTAGTGAGAGCAGAGTACAAGTGCACGAAAATCTAGAGAGGTGGAGCTATGCCCTGGAAAGGAGGGGAATGAAGGTTAGCCTCAGTAAGACAGAGTACATGTGTGTGAATGATAAGGACCCGAGAAGAACAGTGAGTTTACAAGGAGCAGAGATAAAGAAGGTGGAGGATTTTAAGTACCTAGGTTCAACAATCCAGAGCAATGGAGAGTGTGGAAAAGAGGTAAAGAAGCGTGTGCAAGCAGGTTGGAATGGTTGGAGAAAAGTGTCCAGTGTGATGTGTGATATGAAGGAATCGGCAAGAATGAAAGGAAAAGTGTACAAGACAGTGATGAGGCCAGCAATGTTGTATGGTTTAGAAACAGTAGCACTGAGGAAAAGACAGGAGGCAGAGCTGGAGGTAGCAGAGATGAAAATGTTGAGGTTCTTTTTGGGAGTAACGAGGATGGATAGGATTAGATAGGATCTGAATTTGATTCAGATTCAGATTTGTTTTTTCAGTATTTTGTGGTCTCAAGGCCTATTGTACAATTACAGTTTACATGTGAGTGAATGAATGGGGTACATTAAATACATGTTTAAGGCAGGTTGCAATACATCGTAAGACATCAATATTTTTTTGAGTTTAACAGATTGGACAATATATGTTTATCTCTCACAGGTAACAATGGTAATGACAAAAAAGATAGATATTTTTGCCGTAAATCTGAATATTTGCCACATACAAACATTACATGAAATTCATTTTCAATATCACCAGAATAACCATTTTTATAGGTAGCTCACTAACATCACTCTAAAATCATGGAAACCAATTTTAAATTTACATAATGCCCTTATAACGGATTTATCCTGTAAATTCATGATATAAAATCCGGGCTCTAACAAAACTTTATGTGAGGAATTGTGTTGTAAAAACTTTGAATTTCCTACAGACAAAGACCACTCTTGAAAATAAATATCTTGAAGACGCTGCTTAAAAAGAGAAAGAAAGATGACTTCATTTGCAACCTCTTGTGAAATCCACACATATGAAAATCCATTAACAAAATGTATTTGTGTAACTTCTGATGTCCAATTAACCTTACCATTTTCATCCTGTGACTTTAAAAAATATAACTTTGCTTCGGGTATCTATAAACATCCATTTTTATTAACTTCAACCAATATCTAATTACTCTTAATCTACTAAATACAAAAATATTACATTGACCAATTTCCCCCAAAACAGCTTTATTTGAAGTAAATGTTCCCAGATTCAAAAAGATCTTAAAATATACTGAATTTATCTTTTCAATTCAGTGAAAATATTTAGTCCCCCAAATTTCTGACCTGTTTCGAAGATCGGGCAAAATTTTACAGTCAAAATTTGTACATTCAGTATCTCAAGAAATATAAGAATTTTTTTTTGAATAATTTATATATATATAGGTTGCATCACTTTTGACGCTTGGCCCGTCAGACTTTTACAAGCTTGTGACCAGGTCAATCTTGATGAAAATATCAAACCTAAATATTTATAATAAGAAACACATTTAAGCTTTGTATTACCATAATACCATACTAGATTCTTTTTTAATACACTTCCCTTTCGAAATACAATAACATTTGTTTTCTTGATGCTGACACTCAAACCCCAACAACTACAAAACTGATGTAAAACATTTAGTTGCTGTTGTAAACCAATGACTGTATAAGAAAACATGTTCACATCATTGCCAAATACAGTCGGCCCCCAACTTACGAAATTAATCTGTTCCAGAACCCTTTCCATATAGTGGGAATTTCATAAGTAGGGGTGGCATCTTACATGTTAAACGCCTAATTTCTTCCAAGGCTCCAGTCTTTGGACTGGATAAACCCCATAAACCCTTTAAAAATGATAAAAGTACACCAATTTTGTATGAAATATGTGTTAAAAGTAAAAGAAAATTATTTATTAAATCATTTAAACATTTTATTAACATATTAAACCATTTTATTAGCATATTTATTAATTAAACCATTATTAAACATTTTTATTAACACACACACACACACACACACACACACACACACGCATGCACGCTGCGGGCCACGCCCACAAGATGTGAATTCAAAGTGTATTCCCTGCTTGACAAACTCAACTTTAATTTGATTCCTTGAGGGATTGGAAATCCAGATGAGCTGAAATTCACCCACATTCAATCAATATCTACTGGAATTAAACAACTTAAAAAACTAAACTAAAAAATGAAGAGTGAAATTTTGTTTGGCGCATTTCAATTTTGAATTTATTTTCGTAAGAGGGGGTTGTTTCGTATCTCGGGGACGGAAACTCAAGAAAATGGTTTTCATAACCCCGGGATTTCGTACACAGGGGTCTTCATAAGTTAGGGGCAGACTGTAATAACATCATATCATCTATATCTTGAGATAGAAGAACACCATGCTTACAAGATTTACATATTTCTGTGGTAAGCTCATTTATGAAAAATATAAAGAGTATTGGGCTCAAGATGCAGCCTTGACGTACACCAGAGCTTGTTTAAAACATGTCAGTTTTACAGTTACCAAATTTTACACAAGATTTCACGGATGAATACATATTATGAAGAAGATTATATAATTTACCATGACAGCCAGCTTTAAGTAACATATATAGAAGTTTAGCTGTATCAACATAATCGAGAGCCTTTTTAAAGTCTATAAAGGTACAGAAAAATCACCCCTTTGGTTTTGTAAGATATTTTGAACACTGTGTCTGGAGAGTGAATACATTGTAGTGGCATACCCAGGCATAAAATCAGCTTGTGCTTCTGAAAGAAGATAATTTAAGTCTATCCATGAGTGAAGGCGTTTATCAAGTACAGCAGTAAATATTTTCCCGCACACATTTAAGAGTGATATTCTCCTATAGTTGTTAGGGTCTGTTGCACAGCCTGATTTGAATAGAGGTATTATGAGAGCAGAGTTCCAAGAATCAGGGAATATTCCAGAGTGTAATTTTGAGTTAAATAATGGTTTAAGAAAGGCAAGTAACGTAGCTTGACCAATCTTGAAAAACTCTGGTGGGATTCCATCCTCACCTGCGGATTTACCAGCTTTCATTTTCTTAATAGTCTCAGTGATCTCAAGATCAGATATACTGTCTGATAATCAGTGCTGAAAACCTGCTGCATTCACACATTTATCACAGCGGTGGTTAGTGATGAAATCAGAGACATGTTGATCAAATTATTCATCTGCTTCCAGTTTAGTTGGGTTTAATAGATCCTTAAAATATTTATGAAGAATATCCAGTTTTATTTGACATCCAGCATTTCTTCTGTTTTGTAGAGAACTTTTCAAACTGCTCCAGAATGATTTACAGTCACCATATTTAGCAGCTTTGCACAAATCATCTGCTATACGTTTTTCATAATTATCGTTTTTAAATGTACAAAGTTTTTTTAATTCTGTTTTAGTTTTTATATAGTTATCAAGGTTTTCCTGGCAATTAAATCTTCAAAATAAATTTAAAGCTCTGTACTTCTTCTACTTGACAGGGCAGTGGTGGTCTCGTGGTATAGGGCGCTGGATCGCTGATCCAAAGGTTGGGAGTTCAAGTCCCACTCTCCTCAAGGTTGTAACTGTCCTCCCCAGTGCAGCTAACTGGGTTATCAAAGGCCGGCCATGTCTGTCACTGTCTATAGTCTGAGGCATGTAAAAGAACCATTGCTGACTTTCGTAAAGAGTAGGCTGCAAAGCCGTCGGCGTGTTTCAGCCCTGTGATGGCCTGGCGAGCTGTCCAGGGTGTACTCTGCCCTCGCCCAAAGTTGGCTGGGATGGGCGCCAGCCTCCCCGCGACCCAAATTAGGATTAAGCGGTTATAGAAAATGAACTGATGAACTGAACTTCTGCTTAGAGTCGCACATTCGCTATCAAACCACCTTGGTTGCTTCTTAATGTTTTTCCTATCGGACACAAAATCCGCCAGCTGCACATGCACAAGAAATGAGAAAGTTATTTAGTTTCAGCACAGTACAACTAATGTCATTCTGTAGGACTGCAAGAAAGTCTTCTAGCATATTGTGCGATTGAAGAAGTTCTTTATAGGAAGCTGATGCAGGTTCTGGTTACTTGTATCTGGGAACTGTGGTAAGGTTAATCTTCACCTCTGCTTCTGGGATATTGTCGAAAATAATAGACAGAGTGCACACACTTGGCATATGATCTGATTATGTACGATCACATACATTAAGGTTAATGACTTTGTGGAATAACTGACTGGACACTAAAAAATAGTCAACAATACTTGATCCTATATGCGAGATAAATGTGAGACTGCTAGATGTATCTGATTGAGAGCGTCCATTCACTATATGCACATTAAAGAGTTTGCACAGTTCAAGTAGGTGGGTTCCATATAAGTTAACATTTACATCACGGGATATTCTTGGTTAATTAAATGCATCAGTTGTGTAGTCATCCGGAAGAGGTAGGTATTCTGTATTATCATCTCGGATGAAGTCGTCTAGGTTGCCTGTCCGAGCATTGAAGTCACCGCTCAGTATAAACAGAGAAGCATTACTAAAATCATTAATTATTTGAAAGAGTCTTTTTTCAACTAAATCGATACCGTTTTCCTTTGCATTAACATAAAAAGGAGATTTTTCAGGGTGGACAGAAAGAAATCCAAGGAAAATATGTTCCAGAGTAGTATCACTGACAACTTTAAGAAATACACAATTCTGCCACTGGCCATAAACCCTCTCACATGATAATGCTAAATAATTTTTCACATACACTACAAGTCTGCTCGAATATCTACCATATTGTGATAACTTAATAGGATCACAAACAAAGCATTTATAATCAGAAAATAAAATGTGAATGTCAATTGATTCAATATACCAAGTCTCAATTAGACGGATGTCAAACTGTTTACAAAACATTTCAAACTCTGGAAAAGATGATTTGGAAAGTAAACCATGAATGTTCCAGGTACATATTTGTGTCAGTACGTTTTGACGATGTGGGTTATCCTGTTCATCTGTGTAGTTGAGGTCTTGACCACTTGATCCTATGCTTCAGATTCTGAGAAGTTTATTCCAGGTGGTTTTCTGTTCTCCCAGTTTTTTCGCTGTCCTCTCTGCTTGATATCCTCCAAGGTATCATCATACACATACACTGAGCCATCAATCACAAGTTTATCAAAGTTCATGTATGCTAGCTTTCCATCATCTCGAGCAGATTTCATGAATGGGAACAGCTGCGAACGGATATTTCTCACCCTCTCATTAAAGTTTTCGGCAACTCTTAACACAGTATTACCCTTCAGGGTCTTCTTTGCAGTCGAGAGGATTTCACTCTTTTCTTTAAACAGCGTAAACCTGACAATCACTGGTCGCTTTCTGAGCTTCGGACGAAGTCGGTGAGCTGTTTCCATACCAACAGTATCAACTTATTTACATGAAAGTTCATCTTTTAGAAATGTTCTAACCTTCAGTTCCATTTCTTCCCAAGTTTCACCTTGTTTGTCTTCTAGTCCGTGTTTCAAGAGATTGTTGTGTCTTGACTGTGCTTCCATGTTATCTAACTTTCTGTCCATGATCTGCAATTGTTGTCTGAGCATTTTATTCTCACTTTGGAGCAACGACAGTTTGTTGTCGTAGTCAGCCGTGAATGACTCCAACTTCCGGTCAAGGGAGGTAAATTGTGCCTGAATCAATGACAATGTTTTAGCAAGGTCCTTGAGCATTGGTTCATCATCAGTTAACATCCCCCTGGGTAGATTTTTAGCAGATAGTCGAGTCTGAATCTGATGAGGAAATTTAGGCGGACCCAAGTTTAATTCTACATCCCCGGCTCCTGCCAGTAGTATGAATGCCAGTATAGTGAGTCTCAAACAGGGACGTATACCGCCCAGTGTCCTTATACCAGGGTTTCTCAGAGTGATGACTCTCACACGAGGAGAAAATGTTCCAATTTTTGCTCTCCATTGCTCGATAGGTATATTCATGGTGTTTCAGTGTTATTACAGTACCTTAGGCATAACAGGAACCTGTAGTTTGCATAAAAACAAGGCTGGATTGAGATGGTTTGGACATGTACAGAGGAGGGATAGTGAATATATTGGTAGTAGGATGCTGAGGTTGGAACTACCAGGCAGAAGGCCTAGAGGAAGACCAAAGAGAAGATTTATAGATGTGGTGAAGGAGGACATGAAGGTAGTTGGTGTAAGAGAAGAAGATGCAGAGGATAGAGTAGATGGAGGCAAATGATTCGCTGTGGCGACCCCTGAAGGGAACAGGCGAAAGGAAAAGAAGAAGACAAAAATGACACTGCTCTGGCTGTGTGTGTGTTTTTGTGTGTGTGTGTGTGTGTGTGTGTGTGTGTGTGTGTGTGCGTGTGCGTGTGCGTATGTGTATGTGTGTGAGTGTGTGTGTGTGTGTGTGTGTGTGTGTGTGTGTGTGTGTGAGAGAGAGAGAGAGAGAGAGAGAGAGAGAGAGAGAGACAGAGAGTTGGTAGGGGAGAGAGAGAGGGGAGAAAGACATAGAGAGGGGAGGAGGGAGGGGAAGGGGGCGGAAGCAAGAGATAGAGGGTTAGAGGGAGAGCGAGCAAGCGAGGGAGGTCCCCTGCAGAGAGAAAGATTGTGTAATGTGATAATGCCACATTCCAAACACATTTGCCACGCGACAGCAGCAATATGATCCACAGAAAATAAAACATGCAGACATACACACATACACACACACACACACACACACACATCTGAATGCTTTTTGGCAGAGTACACCCTGAACAGCTCGCCAGGCCATCGCAGAGCAGAAAAACGCTGATGGCTGTGCAGCTTTTTTGTCGAAAGTCAGCAATGGTTCTTTTACATGAACCTCTCACCATAGACAGCGAGGGACATGGCTGGCCTTTGATAACCCAGTGAGCTGAGTACTTTCAAGAGAGTCGCAATGAAAGATGGGTGGAACTTGTTGAGAATATGAACTTCACCCACTCTCGCAAGCCTGGCAAACTCTCAAGAAGCTTAACCTCGACTCTCGTCCTACAAAATCAGCCCACCTTATTGCTCCAAATGAAATCGCTAAAGAAGTAAAAAAGACAGGAAAGCACACACCAAATCAGCAATTTGAAAAACAGATTAGCCAAGAATGCAAAACAATTATGGCAACCAAAGAACCTGCTGGACTTTTTCTGAGTGCTCCAATTATACATAAAGAAATGGCAGAGGATATTAAATGCATTAAAAATGGTAAGGCAGCTGATATCGACAGAATTTACCCAGACACACCTGGGATACTATGCAATAGAATGGCTAGCTTCAGTAATGACTGACATCATGGAAAAAAGGCACTAACCCTAAAATATGGAAACATGCCAGGGTCGTCGCCATTCTGAAATCAGGGAAACCAGCCACAGAACCATCAAGCTATAGACCTATATCACTGCTCCACTGTCTATACAAATTGTTAGAAAGAATTATTCTCACAAGGACCACACCTTATATAGACCCATTCATAGTGCAGCAACCAAGTTTCAGACCACAAAGAGGCACAACAGAACAGGTCCGAGCCCTAACATCACATATTGAGGCTGGTTTTGAAAATGAACACAACAAAGTCAGTTTCTACTGTATTTCATGTCAACAATCATGAGGCATCAAAAACACTTAACATCCGTGTCAAAGACAAGGTTTTGCCAGCAGATATAAACTCCAAGGACTTAGGCATTACCCTCGACAGACAGCTCACTTACCGTAAACATCTTGAAGGATGCACCAACAAGATGGCAAAAAGATACTGCATTCTAAGAAAGCTTACAAGAACCACATGGGGTGCATCTCAAACCATTCTGCGAACATCAACCTTGGCCTTATGCTTCAGTGCTTCTGATTATTGTGCCCCTGTGTGGACCAGAAGTTCACACCCAAAACTTATGGATACTAAGCTGAGGGAGTCAATGCGAACCATTGGAGGGTTCCTGAAGTCAACACTGACCCAGTGGCTTTCAGTTGTGAGTTTGATTGCACCACCCCACATCAGAAGGGAAGATTTAGCTCAGTTGGTAGAGCGTCCGCTTTATCCTCCGGAAGGTCGGAGTTCGAATCCGGCCGCGTCATACCATAAGACGTTAAAATTTGGCAGTTGTTGCTTCCTGCTTGGCGCTCAGCATCAAAAGGATAGAACAACGCAATAACTGGCACTGCACAGTGGCGACAGGTGCCTAGCGCACAAAGCAAATTTCAATGTATGTAAATGTACTTTGACAATAAAGAGTTAGTTTAGTTAGTTTAGATGCAACTCAGAAAATGCTTAAAAGGCTTAAAGGCATGCCAGATAATATACTTCTGAAACAAGTATACATGAATGCTCCAACAACCTCAAGACTCATGTCAAGAAACCCTTTCTACAAAGCAGAGCTTGAAGACTTTGATCCAACAAATGGAGAACAGAACGGGAAGAAAATGTTCCAAAAGGTGGGAATGAGATCGATGATCCGACTCAACCCTTTCTTGGCTTCAAAACTCTTGAACGAAAACACTAGGTAGTAACCAATAGACTCAGAACAAGACATGCAAAGACTGCCCACACGATGCACAATAGGAAATTAAAGAACTCCCCTATATGCCCTCGGTGTAACAGCACTCCTGAAACAACAGACCATATCATTCTAAATTGTCCAATGACAAGACTGGAAAGCAGCTATGCATCAGTTCAGAAAGCAGATGATGAACTGATGGCCTGGATAGATAAACATAATGTGGAGGTGTAGCCATACGAGATTTCTACTACCCAGTTAGCGGCACTGGCGGGACAGTGACAAGCCAGTGAGAGTGGGCCTTGAACCCTCCAACCTTGGGATCAGTGATCCAGCACCTTTACCATTACACCACCAGGCCACCACTGGCCTTGCAAGGTTCACTTTAGTGTTATAGATAAAAAGCTGAGTCTATTTTATTGAGCTAGCTATTAATTTTGCAGACATACACTGATCCAATAAAGCTGAGAAAGAAATGAGGTCTTTTCTACAACTTCACAAACTCTGTTGACCCCTCTGGAAAAAGACCAACAATCTAAAAATATGTACAGGCAGGAAGTCGTAGTTCCATTACATATCCTTAAAGTATGTTTTCAGGGAGGTGTGTGTGCAGATGTGTATAATGCAAACAATGCAGCTGTCTAAGGAAATGATTTTCACTGCGTGCTTTATGTATCCGGGTCCACCGTGTGTTTGTGTTGTATATTGAATTGTGTGTGTGTGTGTGATTACACTTGATTTGTTTTTTTTTTTTGTTTTGTTTTGTTTTGTTTTGTTTTGTTTTGTTTCTTTTTTTTTCCACTTTGGGAATAGATCGACATTAACCATTAAACCAAACTGGGCTTAAGTTCCAACACTCACTGGCTTATACATGACATATTACTACAGACCAATTACAGAGGACATTAAAAGGGCACTCTTAATTAGAGGCACGCTCATACTGGTGAAACTTTAACTTAATTCTCTCTCTCTCTCTCTCTCTCTCTCTCTCTCTCTCTCTCTCTCTCTCTCTCTCTCTCTCTCTCTCTCTCTCTCTAACCGCATACGATACCAGTTACTAGACAACTTTATTAAAGTTGTTTTATAGTCATTCAGTATGAGATTGATTTTGTTCTGCACTTCCAGGAAGCAAGTTCAAAGTACATATCAGGTTCCTATTGGCTCACAGCTCAACATCAACAGCAATCATCCAATACCTATAGCACACTAGTAGCTTATAAAAGGCGTGGCATAAGCGTTGTGTTTAAAGGTTTAGAGTTCATCCAAGATTTCTTAGAGGCTGCAAATTCTGTTTGTGGATTGAATTACAGTCTTCAACTCCGAAATCTACTTCTTCTCCACCATTGGATTGTCTGGAGAGGACTTATGTGCAGTATTGTGCTGTGATCATCATTTCCTATGAATCATTGTGGTCCCCGGTTTCACCCATGAGTTCAGGTCCACATAGGGTTTTTACAGTGTCCTCCCGCCTCACGAATAACATGTACTTTCATGTGAACGAGTATGATAATAATTCTGTGTATACTCAAAGAGTACTACCCAGTTTCTGCAGTAATGGGTTGTGTATCTATCGAGAGACCATGCCATGTTTAACAATTCTGTGCTGAAGGTGAGGTAGATGTTTCTGAATAGGACACAGTGGTGGGGCAGTTATTAAAGCTCTGGGTTACTGATCAGAGGGTTGCTTCAGTTCCACCAACCTGCCACTGTTGGGTTCTTAAGCATGTAATTTTATCCTCAACTGCCCAGTTGCACAGATGAGATTATTTTAAATGTAAGTCACTCTGAATAAGATACAACACAGCAGTGTAGCAATCTTCAGCAAGAAAGTCCTGTGTGCAGTCTAGATGTTCTTTTGGTGCATGTCGGTTGCGGATGTCTGTTAGGTACTCTGGTTTCCTGCAACACATGAAATACTGTGCAAAGACATCATGACCCTTGAAAGCTTGAGTTCACAGACCTGAGAGGGAGGTGAGAGCTTGGCCGATTAGCTCCAGGCTGCAGATGACTGCGGCATCGACCTGGTTTTGAACTTGTGTCCTCCAGGTTGATAGTCACACACCTTGTCGATGTACCACCTGGGAGTCAGAAATTGTTATATTTCACTTGATAAACACAAAATATTTTCATATTTTTTTGACATGACATTTTGCTGAATTTCTATAATGTCAGAAATGATGACCATATGAGTTTTTGTCCTCCATCTTGAGCAGTTATCTTGAGTGGATTGATTATGGGTCGATTGTCCTGAGCCAAGAAATAAAAAAAAATGAGATAGAAATTCCATCAGTTTGCACCATTCTTGTATACGATTTATCCATAAACACAACAGATGGAATGAAAACAAAATGTGAAGGCATTCTGTGTGTACTCCAGTATCTGTATAAAGCTATAGTCCACTTCTATCGGTGTACCACAGCTTTAATTTTAATATGAATCATGCACCATGTTTTGTGATGATTGGCTCCTCCTTTCTGTGCAGTTTTCCTTCAGGATGCACCACAGTACTGATGAAGTGTTTAATAAAGAGGAAACAAAGCGATAAATGAATGGTGAACTGCCTGATTGGTGAAAGAATAAAAAAATAATGAATTGATTCCATTATTATACTAGTCCTTCTAAAAAAAAAATAGCATATTGTGATTAAGTTCATTATTTTCTGTAATGTACTAATAAAAAAAAAATCATATATTTTAGATTGATTGCACACCACCTGAAATATTTCAGGTCTTTTATTGTTTTAATACTGATTATTTTGGCATACAGCTCATTAAAACACAAAATTCCTATAAAAAAATTAGCATATCATGTTCAGGTAGTCTAAACGAGCTATTAACCTAATCATCTGAATCAACCAATTAACTCTAAACACCTGCAAAAGATTCCTGAGGCTTTTAAAAACTCCCAGCCTGGTTCATTACTCAAAACCGCAATCATGGGTAAGACTGCCAACCTGACTGCTCTCCAGAAGGCCATCATTGACACCCTCAAGCAAGAGGGTAAGACACAGAAAGAAATCTCTGAGTGAATAGGCTGTTCCCAGAGTGCTGTATCAAGCCACCTCAGTGGGATGTCTGTGGGAAGGAAAAAGTGTGGCAGAAAACGCTGCACAACCAGAAGAGGTGACCGGACCCTGAGGAAGATTGTGGAGAAGGGCCGATTCCAGACCTTGGGGGACCTGTGGAAGCAGTGGACTGTCGCATTCCCCAGGTCAAGCCACTTTTGAACCAGAAACAGCGGCAGAAGCGCCTGACCTGGGCTACAGAAAATCAGCACTGGACTGTTGCTCAGTGGTCCAAAGTACTTTTTTCGGATGAAAGCAAATTTTGCATGTCATTCAGAAATCAGGGTGCCAGAGTCTGGAGGAAGACTGGGGAGAAGGAAATGCCAAAATGCCTGAAGTCCAGTGTCAAGTACCCATAGTCAGTGATGGTCTGGGGTGCCATGTCAGCTGCTGGTGTTGGTCCACTGTGTTTTATCAAGGGCAGGGTCAATGCAGCTAGCTATCAGGAGATTTTGGAGCGCTTCATGCTTCCATCTGCTGAAAAGCTTTATGGAGATGATTCTATCGAAGCATCCTGGGCCTCCATAACACCTCAGCAGTGCCACAGGCCGATTGCCTCCATGCCACGCCACATTGAAGCAGTCATTTCTGCAAAAGGATTCCTGACTAAGTATTGAGTGCATAACTGAACATAATTATTTGAAGGTTGACTTTTTGTATTAAAAACACTTTTTTTTTAATTGGTCGGATGAAATATGCTAATTTTTTGAGATAGGAATTTTGGGTTTTCATGAGCTGTATGCTAAAATCATCAGTATTAAAACAATGAAAGACCTGAAATATTTCGGTTTCTGTGCAATTAATCTAAAATATATGAAAGTTTAATTTTTATCAGTACATTACAGAAAATAATGAACTTTATCACAATATGCTAATTTTTTGAGAAGGACTAGTAATAGATGGAGTCGAATAAATAAGCAGATTTAAAAATTTTAATATTAACATTGGTTTAATTTTAGCAATTACAGGTTGGCTTTTATTACAATGGAGCCATGAATCAAATATACATGCCGTTCTCCTTATTTGTCCTTCAGGATTTTTAATTTAACTACAAAACCACCATTAACATGTAGTGGTGCAGAGACATGGGGTATAGGCATCATCTTCTTCTTTTTCTTCTTCTTCTTCTTCTTAATCCAGGATTGGTAGCCTAATCAATGAGGTCCAGGCATCCCTCTCCTTAGCCACTTCCTCCAGCTACTCTGGGGTACACCAAGGTGTTCCCAGACCGACCAAGAACAATCCCTCCAGTATGTTCTGGGTCGACCCCAGGGTCTTTTCCTGGTTGGCCATGGTCGCAACCCCACACAGGGAAGTGTTCGTGAAGCATTCTAACCAGATGAGCGAGCCACCTCAACTGGCTCCTCTCAATGCAGAGGAGCAGTGGTTCTACTCCGAGCTCCTCCCCGGATGGCTCAGCTTTTCACCCAATCTCTAAGGGAGAGCCATGCCACCCATCGAAGGAAGGTCATTTCAGCCACTTATATCCGTGATTTTGTTCTTTTGGTCACTACCCAAAGTTCATGACTATAAGTGAGGGTTGGAACGGAGATTGACGATTAAATTGCAGCTCAGTTCCCTCGTTGCCATGACAGACCAGTACAGGCTCCGCTTTACATCAGAGGCTGCAGCAATCTGCCTGTCGGTCTCCCACTCCATCCTTCCCTTACTTGTGAAGAACACCCGAGATACTTGTATCCCACTTGGGGTAGGACTTCATTTCCGACCCGGAGTGGGAATGCCACCCATTTCTTATTCAGAATAATGGCCTTGGACTTGGAGGTGCTGATTCTCATCCCGGCCGCTTCACACTCGACTGTGAATCGCACAGAGAGCTGAGAGCCGGAGCTCCTATATTGATGAAGCCAAAAGGACAATATTATCTGCAAAAAGCAAAGACAAGATTCAATAGTCACCAAGCCAAAATCCTTCGACACCTCGGCTATGCCTAGAAATTTCGTCCATAAAAATTATGGACAGAATCAGTGATAAAGGACAGTTTGTTGGACTTCAACCCTCACTGGAAAAAAATTCAACCTGTTGCTCCCAATGCGGGCCAAACTCTAGTTCTAGTGATACAGATACTGAATGACCAGTAGCCATGGATCCGGTACACCATACTTCTGGGACACGCCCCACAAGATAACCTGGGGGACACGGTTGAATGCCTTCTCCAAATTGATAAAACACATGTGGACAGATTGGGCAAATGCTCATCACCCCCTCCAGAATCCTGTAGAATTTATGGAGTTGGTCGAGAGTGCCGCAGCCAGGACCAAAACCACATTGTTACTCTTTAACCAGATCCTCCTCTCCAGCACCCCTGCATAGACTTCCCCAGGTAGGTTGAGGAGAATGATTGCACAATAATTTGAACACACCCTCCGGTCCCCTTTTTAAAAAGGGGAACTACCACCCTGGTTGGCCAATCCAGAGGTACGGCCCCTGATGATCATGCGATGTTGCAGAGATGTGTCAACCAAGAAAGTCCTACAACATCCAGAGCCCTGAAATATTCAGGGTGGATCTCATCCACTCCCAGAGTCTGGCCATTGAGGAGCTTTTTGACTACCTCAGCTCCAGTGATAGGTGGACCCCGACCCAAACCCCCAGGATTTTCCTACTCCACAGAGGGCATGCTGGTGGGAGGAGGTCCTCAAAGTATTTCTTCCACCTCCCGATGACATATGTCGGTTGGTGGTCCAGAACCTTTTGAGGCCAACCAATAATCGCTTTCCAGGTCCTCACCAAACTTCTCCCACATCTGAGATTTTGCATCGGCAACAGCTCGAGCTGCAGCATGTTGGCCTGCCAGTACCTGTCTGCTATCTCGGGGGTTTCATGGGCCAATAAAACCCGGAAGGGCTCCTTTTTCGGTTGGATGGCCCTCATTACTGCAGGTGTCCACCACCAGACCAGATTCAGGGGTTACTGCATGACAGGCACCAATGACCTTCCGGCCACAGCTCTAGGCTGACACCTCAGCAAAGGAAGCACAAGACAGGGCCATTCAGATTCCATATCACCCGCCTCCTTTGAGATGTGGTTGTAGTTCTGCCGGAGGTGGGAGTTAAAGGGCTTCTGACAGGGGGCTCCGCCAAACATTTCCAGGAGACTCTATCTACATGCCAGGTCTGGAGGGCAGGCATCCTCCGACACCATCGGAGCCAGCTCACCATCAGAAGGTGATGGGTTGACAGCTCAGCTCCTCTCTTCACCCAAGTGCCCAGAACATGTGGCCGCAAGTCCGGTGACAAGACTATTAAGTTGATTACTGAATAGCGGCCCAGGGTGTCCTGGTGCCAAGTCTCTGCCACCCAGCAAAGAAAGCTCATTTCAGCCACTTGTATCCACGATCTTGGTCTTTTGGTCTCTACCCAAAGCTCCTAACCATAGGTGAGGGTTGGAACATAGATTAACCGGTAAATTGAGAGCTTTGCTTGTGGCTCAGCTCTTCACCACGATTTACTGGTACAGGCTCTGCTTTATAGCAGAGGCTGCAGTGATCCATCTGTCGATCTCCCACTCCATACTTCCCTAACTCGTGAACAATACTGCAAGATACTTGAACTCCTGCACTTTAGGCATGCCTTGGACTTCGAGGTACTGATTTTAATCCCGGCTGCTTTGCACTTGACTGGGAATTGCTCCCATGAGGGCTGGAGGTCCCTCTTAAATGAAGGCAAAAGGACAAAGTCATCCGCAAAAACCAGAGACTAAAGCCACCAAACCAGAACCCCTCAATGCCACGGCTGCACCTAGAAATTCTGTACATAAAAATTATGAACAGAATTGGTGACAAAGGACAGCCTTGGCAGACTCCAACCCCCACCATAAACAAATTTGACCTGTTGTTACCAATACGGACCAAACTCTGACTCCGGTGATACAGTGATCAAATGGTGCTGTACTCCTAGAGCACACCCCACAGAATAACTCGAGGGACATGGTCGAAAGCCTTCTCCAAATCCAAAAAGCACATGTGGACAGCTTGGTCAAACTCCTATGCCCTCTCCTAATATTCTGTGTACCGTATAGAATACAGTCAAGAGTGCCATGTCCAGAACAAAAAACACATTTTTTTTTTCCTGAATCCCAGGTTCAACTATCAGTCGGATCCTCCAATACCCCTTCATAGACTTTCCTGGGTAGGCTGAGCAGTGGGATTTCCCGATAATTGGAACAAACCCTTTGGTTACCCTTTTATAAAAAAGGGGACAACTGCCTTAGTTTTCAAATCCAGAGGTACAGCCCCCGATGACCACACGATTTTGCTGAAACGTGTCAACCAGGACAGTACTACAGCATCCAGAGCCTTGACATATTCAGGGCGCATCTCATCCACCCCTGGAGCCTGACCACTGAGGTGCTTCCCAACTACCTCAGCAACCCCAGCTCTAGTGATGGATAGACCCCTGCCCAAACCCACAGGTCATCCTTTTCTATGGAAGGCATGTGGGTGGGATTGAGGAGGACCCCAAAGTATGCCTTCCACCTCCCAAAGACATTGCCAGTCGAGGTAAGCATTTCCCTACCCTCACTGTAAGCAGTATTTGTGGAGAACTGCTTCCCCCTCCTGAGGTTGGTGGTCCAGAACCTTTCTGAGGCCAACTGATAATCACTGTCCAGGCTCTCACCGAACTCCTCCAATGTCCAGGATTTTGCATCTGCACCAGCCTTGGCTGAAGCACATTTGGCATTTTGGTACCTTTCTGCTGCCTCAGGAGTCCCACAGGACAATAAGACCCAATAGGCCTCCTTTTTCAGCTGGTCCATCAGCGGGTTTTGGGGTTAATGCCATGACAAGGACCAGTGAACGTCTGGCCAAAGCCATGGGCTGCCATCTCGGCAATGGCCCATTTGAATTCCATGTCAGCTGCCGCCTTCGTAACGTGGTTGTAGCTCTGTCGGAGGTGGGAGTTAAAGGTCTCTCTGACAGGAGACTCTGCCAAACATTCCCAGCAAACCCTAACTACATGCTTGGGCCTACAAAGTCTGGAGGGCTGCCTCCCCCGCCATCGGAGCCAGCTCACCACCAGGTTGTGATAGGTTGACAGCTCCGCTCTCCTGTTCACCCGAGTGTCCAGAGCATACTGCCACAAGTCCGGTGACACGACTACAAAGTCGATCATCGAACTGCGACCTAGGCTGTCCTGGTGCCAAGTGCACTTATGGACACCCTTATGTTTGAACATGGTGTCTGTGATTGACAAACTGTGATAAGCACAGAAGTCCAACAAAGAAACACCATTCAGGTTCAGACTGCAAAGGCCGTACCTACCGATCACACCCTTTCAGGTCACACTGTGATTGCCCACATGGGCGTTGAAGTCTCCCAGGACAAAGAGTGAGTTTCCATGGGGAGCGTTCTCCAACACACCCTCTAAAGACTCCAAGAAGGGTCGGTACTCTGAACTGTCATTTGGTGCATAAGCACAAACAACAGTCAGGACCTGTCACCCCACCAGAAGGTGGAGGGAAGCTACTCTTTTGTCATTCAGGGTGAACTCCAATGTGTGGGCACTGAGACGGGGAGCTACAAGGATTCCCACACTGGCTCGCCACCTCTGCCTATGAGCAATTCCAGAATGGAATAAGGTCCAGCCCCTCTCGAGATGGGTGGTTCCACAGTCCAAGCTATGCATTGAGGTGAGTCCGACTACATCTCTCCACCTCACGCACCAGCTCAGGCTCCTTCTCCACCAGAGAGGTGACATTCCATGTCCCAAGGGTCAGAGTCAGTAACCGAGGATCAGTCCGACAGAATCCATACCTTTGGTTGCCACCCAACTAACACTGCACCAACCCCTATTGCCTTTTTCACAGGTGGTGGGTCCATGGGATGCCTTAGCCATACAGCCTTTCATAAAAGTGGCTGAGAACATGGAGAGGTAACACGCCCCCAGCTTTTGATGTTGAGATTAAGACATAACTCTAATTTTCTACACATTGTCTTTAAACTCACTGCTATCATCAATCTTGTCGAACACAGCGAGGTGATAAGACACAAAATAAATCAGATATTCAATTGAGCAAAAAATTGAGTAGAGGGAGCAGCAGATGCTGGTTTAGCCACCTGAGTGAAATTTCCTTTCTTTTTTAAACATGGTGTTTTCCTCTCCCTGATGCTTACCTATTAGTGCTGGATTCACACTCTGGTTGCTTTGTATGCACAGGTTTGCTTGCAGCAATTTTGCCTCAAGTTCTGAATTACTGATCAGAAGTTAAGAGAATTCAAGCTCAAGTACCACCAATCTACCACTGTTGGGCCAGTGAGCGAGGCCCTTAACCCTCACCTGTTCAGTTGAAAAAAAATGAAAATTAAAAATTCAAGGGTGTCAGCTGGATGATATCAGTGTAATAGTCATCCTCACTCCGAGCTCATTAAGGGCAGTGAGTTTACACAGTTTTTTTTTATCTCAATATTCGCTGCTGGGGCCTATCTTAACCGATTCCTGTAAAAGGCAGGTACACCCTGAACTGCTCACCAGTCCATCACAAGATTCACAGACACACACTCCCACACACAACCATTCACACTCACACTCACATCTGGGGGCAGCTAGGAATGGTCAGTTAGGCAAATGTGTATGCCTTTGGACTGTGGATGGAAACAGAGTACCCTGAGTACCCACACAAGCTCACTGAAAGAACATGCAGAGACACCCTCACAGAGTCTGGAGCTCGAACCCATGAGCTTCTTGGTGTGAGACGCACTTGCTATTATATCACCCTGTACCCTTATTTACTATTTAATGATTAGGTACTGAGTACAGCCTTGCAAGGGGTTGGTAAATAATCATACTTTTTTGTGCATTATATATGTAAAGAAAACATAAGACAAATAAAGGAATCTTGAATCTTCAATGCTTCATGATGTTGCTGCACCTGTACAGCACCTGTACGAGGGTACTGCCAATGTCATAGTGTTCACTGGAACAACGACGAATACAGAATAAAAAGGTAGAGTCTGTTGAGCTTTTTGTACCCAAGCCTAGTGGCTTATCAAGCTGGTGCTTATTCCCGGTTTCCATAGCATGAAACAACTTGGAATACAACTCCTCCTGGATGGGATGCTAGTCCATCGCAGGTTACCGTCCCAATATATTTTTTACTGGTACCCATTTATACTACTAGTTCAGGGGTCGACAAACTTTGCCATTCAAAGAGAAACTTGGACTTGTTTTCCACAGTAAAGAAAACACTGGTAGCCATAAATCCTTTATTGATATTTAAAATAAAATAACACTGCGTATAATGTTTTCTTCCTTTTCCTTTATGTTAGTATAAAAAAACAATGTGTTGCATTGATTTGAACGACTGCAGAGACAATTAAATTATACTTCCAGCCTTCCTACAACTCTAATTAGAATTAAGTGGTTCGGAAATGAATGAATGTATTTGAGTCCTTCTTGTATTTTTATAAAGAAAAGAATGGCTAGAGTACAGCCAGATGTGTGAACGGGTTGGGTAGCCTACCTCACCATCACTCCCTCCCTTTTTCTTTATTCGTTATATTAATGTTGTTTTATCATAGTTTTAATTTACAAAAAGGACACAAAGGTACTGTATATGAAGACTTATTTTAAGAAGGAGTCTGCTCAACATTCTTTTAAATAATATTAATGCTGTTATGGTCTGTGCTGGCTGGCGGAATTAATTCTTTCTTTAGTTATTGCAGGCGCTGACGAGGGGCGTGGCTGTTGCCGGTAGGCAAGTTCCAGAAGAGTGCCCCTGGTCCCACTCTGCAATCAGCAAGCAGCCAGCTATAAATGGGAGCGGCACGCTTCCCTCCGGTGTCAGAAGATTGTTTTCCCTGTGATTCCGCTCCTCGGCTTTCTATTTGACCCCTGGTATCTTGCTTCGTGCTCGACCAGTTCCATTGACTTAGTATTCCCATGATTTACAGTTCCTAGTGTTTAATAAATCGTTGAACCTTCTCTGGATCTCTGGATCCAACGCATACACTCCAGGCTTAACAAATGCTGCACTGACCGACCCATTCTCAGCGTGGAGACTGAACCAGACCCAGTCTTTTGTTTTGTCATGAGGAGAATTATTTAATTCGGAGATTGCTGTGCATAAACCAGATTTCATCCACCGGCTCTTGCTTCAGTGATTTCCTCTTACTCGTACTTGTGATTTCCGTTGCTGGATTAAGAAGCCCGGTGGTGGAAGAATCTCTCTCGCTCGCTGCAAGAACACTGCTTGCCTTTAGCACAAGAGTTTAGAAACCACCAACAGAGCAGATCAAAAACACTGAGACTCTCAATGTAGCTGATTAATATAATGATAGCCATGTCAACAAGAACACACACCAAAATCACCCCGCCCACACCAGATAAATATCCGTCCCCACCCGTGACTGTTAATTTTCATCAATGTAATTTTCAACCCTGAAAGACCATTTTTGCTTGATGAGCCATACAATGAAGCTATGGGAAAGAATAGTGGAAGCAAGACTAAGGGCAGAGGTCAGCATTTGTGAACAACAGTTTGGTTTCATGCCAAGAAAGAGCACCACAGATGCAGTGTTTGCTTTGAGGATGTTAATAGAGAAGTACAGAGAAGGTCAGAAGGAGCTGCATTGTGCCTTTGTGGATCTGGAGAAAGCATATGACAGGGTGCCGAGAGAAGAACTGTGGTATTGTATGAGGAAGTCTGGAGTGACAGAGAAGTATGTTAGAGTGGTGCAGGACATGTATGATAGATGTAAGACAGTGGTGAGGTGTGCTGTCGGTGTGACAGAAGAGTTCAAGGTGGAGGTGGGACTGCATCAAGGGTCAGCTCTCAGCCCCTTCTTGTTTGCTATGGTGATGGACAGGCTAACAGATGAGGTTAGACAAGAATCTCCATGGACTATGATGTTTGCAGATGACATAGTGATCTGTAGTGAGAGCAGAGACCAAGTGGAGGAAAATCTAGAGAGGTGGAGGTATGCCCTGGAAAGGAGGGGATTGAAGGTCAGTCTTAGTGAGACAGAATACATGTGTGTGAACGACAAGGACCCAAAAGGAACTTTGAGGTTACAGGGGGCAGAGATAAAGAAGGTGGAGGATTTTAAGTACTTAGGCTCAACAATCCAAAGCAATGGAGAGTGTGGAAAAGAGGTGAAGAAGCGCGTGCAGGCAGGTTGGAATGGATGGAGAAAAGTGTCCGGTGTGATGTGTGATAGGAGAGTATCGGCAAGAATGAAGGGAAAAGTGTACAAGACGTGATGAGGCCAGCAATGTTGTATGGTTTAGAGACAGTGGCCCTGGGGAAAAGACAGGAGTCAGAGTTGGAGGTAGCAGAGATGAAAATGTTGAGGTTCTCTTTGGGAGTAACGAGGATGGATAGGATCAGAAATGAGTACATCAGAGGGACAGCACATGTTAGATGTTTTGGAGACAAAGTCAGAGAGGCTAGATTGAGATGGTTTGGACATGTACAGAGGAGGGATAGTGAGTATATTGGTCGTAGGATGCTGAGGTTGGAACTACCAGGCAAAAGGCCCAGAGGAAGACCAAAGAGAAGATTTATGGATGCAGTGAAGGCGGACATGAAGGTCGTTGGAGTAAGAGTAGAAGATGCAGAGGATAGGGAGAGATGGAGGCAGATCATTTGCTGTGGCGACCCCTGAAGGGAACAGCCGAAAGGAAAAGAAGAAAGACCATTTTTGCAAGGTCACTCGCTGGGTACCCAAACGTTTCAGGACTCTGCCTTAGGCAGACTCTCCCATCATTCAGGTGAAAACTGGTTGAACTCTCTACCCCTGGGAGCCCGGAGCACTTTCGTTCTGAGTAAATAAGCAGCATTTTCTTTTTAGAGTTGTCGTTGGTGATGCAGGGGTTTTTGTATATGAAGTGCAGTTTGTACCTGTCGGCCACCGTAAAGTACACAATCATTAGTTTTAAAAGCCACGGAGCCACATCAGAGAGGTGAAAGAGCCACATACAGCTCCGGAGCTGCGGGTTGCTGACCCGTGCTGGGTGAACAGAGGCACACTTGTGGTTAAGACTTTGCCAAGGGGTCTTAGCACAGTGCGGGTCTAACTGGGATAGGAACACACAACCTCCTGATCAGCACCCTAACCACTACGCCCACTAATAAATAAGGACTATTGTCCTGTATTGATTGAAGGAACACAGACAAAACTGACTGAGTTTCTTTACCTTCTGATGATGAGAAGACATTGGAAAATTACTTCTGGACTCTTGGTTTGCTCTCGTCTTCACACTCAAATTAGCTAAGCATCTGTTAGCAGTGTGGATGCTGAATAGAATATAACAGCAGTATTACACAGAGACAAATCTGCAATGTGTCAGTGCTCAATTTTTATGCTCTCTCTCTCTCTCTCTCTCTCTCTCTCTCTCTCTCTCTCTCTCTCTCTCTCTCTCTCTCAAGAAGACACTGCTGTGAAACAATAACATTACATACAGCATCCAACTCACTGAAGAATCCCGTTCATATAAACTACTTTTAATTCCAGAGAGAAAAAAAAAGATCACCACCCTCAAACTAACTGCTCATGTAGACAGTTACAATGTCTTCCTCACAAACAAGAAGGTCTTGGGTTCGATTCCTGGGAGAGGTTTTCATAATGTCTTTTCTGGTGTCCTCCCACAGTCTGAAGATATGCACATTAGGCTAAAGGGTGATTACAGATTGGCATACCTGAGGCACGAGTGTCAATAGTTGTGTCAGACCTGTGATGGTCTGGAAGGCTGTTGTGGGTGTACCTCACCCTCAACCAGTTCATTTTCTGTAACTGCTTAATTCTGATTCGGCTCACAGGGAGGCTGGCACCCATCCCAGCTGATTCCGGGTGAAGGCATAGTACGCCCTGGACAGCTCACCAGGCCATCGCAGGGTGGAAACACAGTGACGGCTTTGCAGCTACTCTTGTTGAAATTCAGCAATCTTTTACATGTCTCATACCGTAGACAGTGAGAGACATGGCCCACCTTTGATAACCCAGTTAGCTGCACTCGGGGACAGTGACAACCTTGTGGAGAGTGGAACTCAAACCCACAACCTTAGGATCAGCGATCCAGTGCCTTATACCACTAGACCACCACTGCCACACCTTCAACCAGTGTCAACTGATATTGTCTCTAGTCCCTCCATAACTGCTCATGAGACAGAATGACAAGCAGCACTTTATCCGATTCAATAATCTAATTAATCATAGTTATGCTTTTTATTTACTCTGAGTGAGTACATCTGTTTAATCATGCTTTTCTTTCACACTCAAAACGCTCACACTAGAAAGCACTAAATCAAAGCACACCGCCATGTTGGCTTCCCTGTCTGAACCGAAACGCGGTCTTTAGGGATTTTAGCAAAATAAAATCAATCCTGGGTTAAAACATAAATTTAATTACTATTTATGATGTTTGGCTGTAATTACATCCTTGATGTCACAGCAGGATGATAGAGAATGTTTCCTGATTGCTGAAAATTGTGTTGTGTCGCATCAGTGAGTTTATAACATCAGTGAGATTTTATGGTGGAAGAACACAGATCTCTAAATCCTCTCTAAATTATTTACGGTATAATTTCTTCATTTACATGGTTCCATTTCTTCTTCTATCCCTTTGAAATGAAAGAGTTGGGTGACACCCGCATGATGCTCTGGCGACCCCTAACGGGGCTTGCAACCCTGCACTCAGAATCATGTTATGATTTTTGTAAATTAACATTATAGATAAATCAATGAAATTTGAATGTTTCATTCTAAAAGTTGGTAGGCCTCTGAACAAAACCATAAAGGGCAAATATGTCAAGTTTGATGAGAATTAGCAAAGTGATTCTTGAGATATTTGGGTGTCAAGGAAAAAAGAAGAATATTACTAACATGCTAATGGGTTGCTTAAAAAAGACTCCACCTTAATTGAGTGGACAATTCTACAATCTGCACTCTGACTGGTTGACTGCATTTCTTTCAAAAATGAGAAAACATAGTTTGTTTACACATGTGAAAGTGTTCACCAATGGGAAAATTGCTTATAAAAATATATTAATGATACATGGTGTTGTGTGTGCTACTCAATCACTATGTTATTGATAGATCGCTGATTTTAGCCTTCGAGCTCATCATTACTCACACTAGAACTTCTTTGACAGATGAAATTAGTCTCAGAAGCAGACTCTCATTTGCAGCCAGGGACAGAAGACATAATTATATACTGATCGCATCATAATGAGCTGCAATTTGAGAGGCTGGGGAACATTGAGGACGTATCAGCATCATCAGTTATCTAATGACCTCTTTACGACCTCTTTCAAAACCCATTGGGTTCATTGAGACCTGAGAAATAACCCCACCTCCACCCCCCCAACCTGCTCCCAACTTGTATCTTCCAATCTGGTGGGCATCTGCAGGGGGATTAACCGTGTTATTAAACACACACCAGTCACCTAGGCCCTCCGCCGCTAGCTTCAGTGCCCCAACTTTCCCTGCTATTCTTGGTTCCCCCAGGGGACAAGTGGGTAGCACCAGGTTGAGTGAGAGAGGGATAGTGGGTTGAAAGCAACCCATTTTATACCTCCCCCAGGAGCGGATGCGGCTCATCTCAGAGCCATGGAGCAAATCAGGGAGTGAGATTCTCCTGAGACCTGGAATCCACCCTCCACCTCCTTGCTCCTCCCCCACCTTCTTTTGTCTTTTAGAGGCGGGAGAAAGAAAGTGGGAGGTAAAAAGTGAGTGAAAGGAGGGAATGGCTGAAACAGGTGTGTAAGGAGAAATGACAGGTTAGGATTAACATTCAAATAGGATTATTGAAGAAAGAATAGCGGCTGAGCAGAGCACTTCAGAGAGTGTTTATTATCAGAAAAAAGTGTGAGAGGAAGGCTTTTGACTTTTTATAGACATTCCAATTTGTAAAAGATGCAAATGCAAAAACATCAATGAAACTAAGAGGAAACCAGAGTTCCCAGAAGAAACCCACACAAGCAAAGGAGTGCATGCAAAATCCACACGGGACCACCCAGGACTTGAACTCGGGATCTTCTTGTTGGAAAGCGGACGTGCTAATCACTACATCACAGTATTGGTCAGATACAAAAGCATACCAGAATGACAAGTTGCAAACCTAGCAAACACAGGCTACTTTAATTATTGTTTATTGATTTTTTTTTTAAGTTTCTAAGAGAACAGGAAGTTTTCATGCTAATCATGTGTTAATTCTGTCAAAATATTTAGCACCAAAAAAAAATAAAAAATACTAAAAGATTCCATTAAATACACTAAATCATACATCGTTAGTTTATATTATTTACCTTACGGTTAGCTCCTTCCTGTCTAAAGCCATATGGCATATTTAACCTTTTTCTATTCTGAAAATAATGTTTATACAAATAACTTCTTGACTTGTTTCTATTAGTAACACTCTTTGGGAACCCAGGTGAAATTCCATCCACCTTGTGAGTCCCTCCGTGTGAAAGCCTGTCCTTGAGGGAAAGTATGAGTCTTGACACTGCTTTGTGGACTCAGAGACATGCTAAATGCTAAGTCTGTTCTGCTGCGGGTTGAGAACAGCACACTTGTGTCCCCTGATGGACTGGAGAAGCCTTGGCTGTAATGGTTTTGCTCTGTGCTTGGAATTTTCAAACGCTGTGGTGTTGAAACCGCTTTGGGAGGGGTGAATTGTCCAGTACGAGTCTCAATATCTTGAAGTGAGCCCAGAGATGTGAGAGTGTACATCCGTGATGCACCAAGAGTTAAATCATCTGCACTGTCGTTCATGTTGTGGCTGAAGCTGCACAACGATTCAAGAGCACTGTTGTATTCATGGTAGTTATTAGAATACGGGCCGTACACAATGCTTCCCTGCAGTGTAGGGCTGAAATAATCAGTGCTTGTTGCTGGAGAAGTGAAGGAAGGCGTGTGCTCTGTTGTCGGACTGCTAAAATTGCTGTCGGTGTGAATGATGTCTTCATCTTGTAGTCCCAATGTTTCCAGAACCCAAGAGTCCAATGAAGGTGTGGCAGCCACTTCTTCTGCAGAGCAGAACTCCAGAGAGAGGTTACGGCAAGTCCGCTTTCCCTCGGAACTCCCGAGCAACCGGCTCACACTGAAGAAGTCTCTTTCATCGTGTAGGACTCTTTTCCTGTTCCGAATGTCCGAGAAAAGCCTCTGCGTGAGCCGGAGAAGCAACATATCATGGGACTGTTACCGATTTTTGCAAAAACAAATGTGCAAATTTCCTAAACAAACCTTTGTCTTGTCTTCAAGAGACTTCACATATGAAGAGTTGAGAAACTCTTTGAGTTTGTTGTTTTCCTCCTGGAGCCTTGCGAGTTCTTCTTCTTTTTGCATCAAAGTGTCCTGAAGCTAATAATAATAATAATAATAATAATAATAATATTAATAATAATAATAATATTAATAATAATAACATTAATAATAATAATAATAAAACTCATGTTAGCATTTGAGTTTCTGCTGCTGCACAGCGTTCTTTGTATTCATGAGAAATACAATGTATTGTAACAGACCTGTTCGTTCCGCTGGAGGTGAGGGGACAGTTCGTTGGACCAGACAGATTCATGCAGACCACTATGTGCTGGAACCAGCTGTGGGACTACAGGATGCAAAAAGTGGACAGGATGAAGCTCAAGTCGCACAATGAAGATTTTGAAATCTAAATTAGACTGCAGTTTATTTTAATTTGTATACGTGAATAAAGTAGAGCTTATTAAAAAGCTTATAAAAGACCCCTGTGTTTCTGACATCCCCTACTACGGTCTGAAGTGAAAGAAGGAAAGGTTTCACTGCATTTTCTTTTCATAGGTTTTCACTCACTGATTTCTGCCTTCATTTATACCATGTGTCCTGTTAAATTAATTCTCTTTCAAATTAATTCTCTGTTTAATTAATTCTCTGTTGAATTAGTTCATGTTTCAACTTTCTGTTAGTGTTTGGTGTTTTTTAACTTTATAAAAGTTTTTCTTCCTACCTGAGTTAGATTATGTGTTGCTAATTCTCTGCAAGTCTGGGGTGATGCATGAGCTTCTGATTTGTAGTTTCAGTTTCATTATGAATAATAAATCTGTTATTGGCCATCATCATGCAAATAAGCTTTATCAGTCAATCAGCATAAAGTTAGTGACATGGTAACCTTATTAAGATTCCTGTGGCAAGTACACAGGACAACCATCAAAGTTATGCCCCATGTCTGTGGGCTGTCACACAGAAGTTCTGCTAAATCTTAATGAAGAGTGATTGAAATTCAAAATAAACTATTTCACTCAAACACACACACACACACACACACACACACACACACACAGAGAGAGAGAGAGAGAGAGAGAGAGAGAGAGAGAGAGAGAGAGAGAGAGACTACATGCATAGGGATTCGAACACTTCCATTTTAACAGATAAAAGTCAAAATTGTATTTTATTATATCAGATAACATCCATTTGCTTAACTATTTGATCATATCCAAGTCACGGCGAGGCTGTTGCCTATCTCAGCCAACTCTGGATTAAGTTTGCTGTTTTTGTGTTGCTTTGAAAGGAGATCTAAAATAAATGAGTTTCAAATGTGCTGTATTTGACGGTGTTTGCCTGAAAGTTTATAGTATTTAAAGAAAGAATGGAAGAAGGAAGAATGAAATTTTACTAACAATTAGGATTTCAAAAATGTTTATTTGTTTTTTATTTTTTTGGAATTTATAATTAAACGGTATAACTGGTGAAGTAGGAAAAACATTCTTAAATAATAATAATAATAATAATAATAATAATAATAATAATAATAATAATAATAATAATAATAATAGAGCAGGTGATGGTTGGTAAATATTCAATGTGAAAACGGCGCGCAACAGCCGGGAAAAATAATACGGAAAACTTTCGCGCCTCTCAAGTGCAAATTTGCGCCACTTACTCTCGCGCTGGCAACCAGAGTCCCACAGGGAGACGAGCGTTGCCGTGGAAACGTCAACAGTGGCGCGAGCCGACGTCAAGGCGGAGTAGGCGCAGTCGAAGCGTGCGTCTCGGCAGGAGAGGATGGAGCTCTGCAAAAAAATAAGTAAATAAATAAACAAACAAATAAATAAATAATCATCATGTGTTGTTTAAAACTGCACTACAAATTCCACCAGTGAATTGATTGACAGACATCACAGTGACTTTTGGAAGAGTTTATAGAACAGAGTGCATAAATATGTCACAGCTCTCTCTCTCTCTCTCTCTCTCTCTCTCTCTCTCTCTCTCTCTCTCTCCCTCTCGACTACCCCTTCATGCCTCAGTGCATCAGTGTAGAATTTTTTCCTCTTCCATGATCTTTTTTCCATCTAATTTCTGCTGAAGGAAAAAGCTGTACACATTCTGCCGGACCCAGTGCATTCCAGAGAATTATTTCACTAAAACTCCTCAACCTCAGAATAAACCTCAGAATAAACCTCAGAATAAACCTCAGAAAAAAACACCTTCAGTTCTTCACCTTCATCACACATGTGGATGTTCTTGCAGCACTTTTTTTTATCACGTGCATGAAATGATGGAGTCGGTTATAATGCACGAGCAATAAAACTCCATCCATTATCGTGAAAGAACTTCCGCCTCAGAATTTCCCTGTACCGGGACACAAGGTCTCTCTCTGCCTTTTAAATAAAACCCTGCAGGAGCGCGTGCACACCAGAAAACGAATGTGAAAACAATAAAAGGCAAAATAAATAGATGAATAAACACATACATAAATAAAAGCAGAATAATTTTTCGTGCGGGATAGAAGTTACAGGATAAATCATTCGGGTTTATTTTAAGTAATTCGGCTGTAACACTCACCATTTCGGATGCAGGACGTTCTGGACCAAGGTGAGAGCTGGAAACGCAACAGAAGTCCCGGGAGCTCGGGCAAACCTTCGGGGAGGGGGGGGCACAGAGAGAGAGAGAGAGAGAGAGAGAGAGAGAGAGAGAGAGAGAGAGAGAGAGAGAGAGAGCGAGCTATGGAATTATTCAATCTTCATTCAGATAGATAAAAAAAAAAACGGGTCCTAGCGGGTCATGTGACGTGTGTGGCATTGCACTCCAGATGCGCACAACTGTTTGATGAAGATTTACTGGGTCAGGGGAGTGAACCTGCTGAAAGTTCTCGTGTGTGTGTGTGTGTGTGTGTGTGTGTGTGTGTGTGTGTGTGTGTGTGTGTGTCTGGTGGGTATTGGCCTAGCGAGGCGTGTTTGACATTCTGGAGACCTAAGACTGTTTCCACTGTCTCCACAGTCACAGTATGGGGACTAGTATTTATTTATTTATTTTAAGAGACAGAGAGACGAAGACAACTCACAACAAACCATTGGTCCCCATAACCAAAATCATTAAATTGTGAGGTGAAGATATGTTTTAAAGTTAATGTTAGTGATTGGATGCTGGATCACTGATCCTCAGGTTGGGGGTTCAAGCCCCACCATCACCAGGTTGTCACTGCTGTTCCCCCAGTGCACAAACTGGGTTATGAAAGGCCGGCTGTGTCTCACACTGTCTATGGTGAGAGATTCATGTAAACGAACCTTTGCTGACTTTAATAAAGAGGAGCTGTATAGCTTACAGTATGGTTCTGCCGCCCTGCGATAGCCAGGTGAGCAGTTCAGGGTGTGTCTGCACTCATCGGGAGTTGGCTGGGATGGGCGCCAGTTTCCCCAAGACCCTAATTAGGATTAAACAAGAGAGAGACAGAAAGACAGAGAGAGAGAGAGAGAGAGAGAGAGAGAGAGAGAGAGAGAGAGAGAGAGAGAGAGACCGAATGCGACCTGTTGGAGTCCACGCGTTTAAGTCGTTAATGTGTAAGCCCAGTACAGAGAGCTTTCAGAAGCCTGATGAGTTCATGAAGATGATTGGGTGACACCCCCATGGACACCCCCCCCTCCCCCCCAGAACTCAGGGCTGAGTGAATTGTGCATTCCTTCAAGTGACACATTAACATGAACATTACTTTTGCACACAAATGACAAGCATCTCAGCACAATCACCTGCTACCCCGACACTTGCTTACTGTCACGAGACACTGCGTTACAACTGACTTCACTGTTAGACATTCTTACTTCATGTGTTCCTACAACCCGTTTAGAGTTAATGTAGAGGAAAGGGACCAAAAACAAAAGTGTAAAATTACAGTGCAAGAAGAAGAGTGTGTGTGTGTGTGTGTGTGTGTGTGTGTGTGTGTGTGTGTGTGTGTGTGTGTGTGTGTGTGTTTTGGGGACTGATAGTCGTAATAATAATAATAATAATAATAATAATAATAAAAATAATGCTGCTGATGATGATGATGATGATGATGATTCCCCAATCCACTTGTGGACAAGTGCTTGGACAAGTGCTGTACAGAGGAGTGAAATATAAAAACAATTAAATACATATAAAACAATATATAAATAAATACAGAAATAAGAATAATAGTACATGAGTAAACACACACAGGGTGTAGGGGGCTCTGGATGGACACCACTGGTCCTTATCCATCCCCTAAATCTCTCACATGCTGACTCCTAGCGCCACACTCCGGGATCTCGCCTTAGCAGGTGTGTTAAACCCCGTGAGGGGGGAATGTTAACACGGCATCACTGGCAAAGAGCCTCCATGAGGAAGGTCACTGGCCAAGGTGGAGGAAGCTTCTGGAGAAGCTCAACAGCTACATGTTTGAGACCAAGGTGAGCCACCTAGATGGAGGATGTCAGCTGTGGTCTGTCATCGAGAGGGATGGGCTCCGCCATGCGACATCACCCAAGACACGCCACATGACAATCAAAACCACAAATGAATCCATAGCGGCTCGGTCATTGCCTGGAACAAGGACCACACCTTCTGTTGTTGGCCGTCAAGACGAAAGTGAGAAGTATGCAACTGAAGGACCAAAAGCATTAGGTGCCAGAAACAACATCACCATTAGTACATGGAATGTGAGATCCCTAAGAGCAGCAGGTAAGTTGGAAGAATTTGCACATGAAATGAAAAAATACCACTGGAATATTCTCGGAATCTGTGAGGTACATTGGAAAGGATTCGGGGAAATATCTACCGCAAAAAGGTCACAAACTCTACTACAGTGGAAGTGAAGATAAACATGAGCATGGAGTTGGATTCCTTATCAATAGACACTGCAAAAGCCATCATGAGTTCTCGTCCAGTATCTAGCTGACTCATGACTCTTCGTTTGAACAGAGATCTTGCACTGATGACCTTCAGACTATGCCTCCAAAGAACGAAAAATAAGGGGAACGTCAGGATCAAGTTCGATCCGGGGAAACTCAAGGACCCAAACATTGCAGAAAGATTTTGAGAAGCGATAGAAGGCAAGTTTGCTCTACTGTTAAACGTGGACATGTAGGATACCGAAATGGACACTTGTCATCAACAGCTTTAACACTGCTGTTACAGAAACAGCCACTGAGATCCTTGGCAAGCACTGACCAGCCAAAAAACCCTGGGTCACAGATGACATACTCAAGCTCTGCAATAAAGGCAGAGAACTGAAGAAAGCGAAGAATACTCGACAGAGAAGCCGACAGGCAAGTGAAAAAAGGCAAAATGGCGAAAGAGTCTTGGATCAAAGTCCAGTGCCAAGAGATTGAAGAAAACCTACAGAGAAACAACAGCAGGAAAGCTTACCAACTTGTTAAAGATTTAATGAATTCTAAACAAGGGAGATCTACTATCATCCAAGATAAAAAGGGGAACCGTCTCACAGAGCAACAAGACATCTTAAAAAGATGGACAGAATACTTCTCAGAACTCTACTCACACCAACCAACAGAAGACCCCAAGGTTCTGGATGGCCCACTACCAACCAACACCAATAGGCACCCCATCCTATAAGAAAAGGTTCAAACTGCAGTAGACTCGCTGAAGAAAGGCAAATCAGCAGGAATAGACAACATTCCCTCTGAGCTGGTGCAAGCAGCAGGCGATGCCATGATAGACATGCTACTCACCATCTGCAATAACATCTGGCAAACGGGAGATTAGCCATTTTCCTGGACTCAATCCCTGATCATTACTCTCCCAAAGAATGGCAACTTACAACTATACCAAAACTACCGCACCATCAGTCTGATCAATCATCCAAGCAAGGTCATGCTTAAAATCCTTCTGAGCAGACTGAAACCTCAAGCTGAGGAAATCATAAAAGAGGAACAGGCTGGTTTTAGAGCAGGCAGAAGCGCAACCGAGCAAATTTTCAACTTGAGAATACTCTGTGAGAAGTACCTGCAGCATCAACAGGACCTGTACAATGTCTTTGTGGACTTCAAGAAGGCATTTGACAGTCTGGCATGCAGCCTTGTGGGCAATCATGGGACTGGACAACATCAACGCCAACCTGATGAAAACCATTGAAGCCCTTTACGACAAGGCAACCAGCGCTATCTACCTTGACAACAACATAGAAGACTGGTTTTGAACTACAGTTGGAGTATGTCAAGATTGTTCCCTCTCTCCAACTCTCTTCAACATCTTCTTGGAGGGAATAATGAGTGATGCATTTGAGGACCATAAAGGAACAGTCAGCATTGGAGGCAGGACAATCACCAATCTACGCTTCAGTGACGATATCGATGGCCTAGCACTTCTACAGAATTTGGCATGCAAATCAATGCGGCGAAGACTCAGCTTGATGTCAAACTGTATTAATGGCATCAAGTCTGACATCACAATAGACGGGAAAAAACTGGAGACAGTTGACAGCTTCAAATATCTGGGAGCCATAGTATCAGATAAGGGATCCGGGCCAGAAGTAGTCTCAAGGATAGCACAGACTGTAGTGGCTATGTCTAAATTAAAAATAATTTGGAAAAACAAGAATATCACCATCAGTTCTAATATCAGACTGATACGTTCTCTGGCCATGTCTAGATTTCTGTACGCGTGTGAGACCTGGACCTTAACAGCTGACATCGAAAGAAGGGTACAGGTCTTTAAGATGAGATGTTTCTGCCAAATCCTTGGTATTTCATACAGAGACCATACAACCAATCAAAAAGTGAAAGCCAGAGTTACAAACATCACTGGACCTTACGAGCACCTTCTGACTATAGTCAAAAGAAAAAAGCTGAACTGGTTCAGGCACATCACAAGATCTTCAGGACTGGCCAAGACCATCCTGCAGGAAATCATGCAAGGAGGGAGACGAAGAGGCAGGCAGAGGAAGTGATGGGAAGACCAGCCTTGACTGGAATATCCTGCCGTGGAAAACCGACGATCAAAAGGAATGATGGAAGGTGGTTGCTGCAGTGGTGCCTCAACGGTCAACCAGACTACGGGATAGCTGAAGTGGTGAAGGTGACACAAACACACACACACACACACACACACACACACACACACACACACACACTCACACACACACACACACACACACACACAATTAGTTGTTGATAGGAGGAGACTGTGAGCCTTACAGTAATGAAATTATGAACATTTAAAATTTGTTGAATTACATCAATCATAGTGAAGAAAAGTAGAAAGCAGTACATTTAGAATTTTGGAACTGTTCTGATAAACTTTGTAAACCTCCTTTGCAAATGATGGTTTATCTTTCTTCTACTGGCGTAAAACCTGGCAGATCATATGATAACGCCATGTCTCTTAATATCAAGAGGAAATGAAGTAATAATTCTTTAGGCAGGAATCATTGAGTGGATCAATTCAATTTGTCTTTATTAAATGAAAATAGGATATGATTAAAACGTCATAAAGAGCAGGAGAACATGAGCCCTGAAATTCAACAGATTTTTATATGAGAACTCGACCAACAATGGATTAGAACGTCTCGCTATCATGGTTGTAGGAAATGTTTAAATTCTTTTACAGTTTGTAAACTCCTGCTTTTCCTGTGGAAAGTTGCTTTGTGACAATGTCAATCGTAAAAAGTGCCCTACAAATAAAACTGAATTGAGTTAGCAGGTAAAATCTGAACAGAATCCAACAACATCAAAGATCAGGAGAGCACAAGCGCAATCATTACTAGAGCATGTGATCTCAATCTGTCTCACTACCAGCTCAGACTTGAGCCTGAACAGCCTATCAGAAACCAGGTACAGTTACCGAGTAAAAAGCACCACATACATGTGTGCCAATACAACCTGGCTCTGAATCCAACAAGCGACCCCTAAAGTCCCAACAGTGCTGCTCACTGCCTGGAGAAAAGCAAACGTTCACACCGTCACCCTGTCAGTGTTTGTTTGATGAGGTTATTGACCTATCGTTGTTTTTTTCATCATCTACGAGCAACAGACTTTTTCATGTTGGCCCAAAATCACTTACGGTTGGCAACAAGAAACTTTTGTTTCGTTTTTCATTTCCTGAACCATTTAATCCTAATTAGGGTCGTGGGGAGGCTGACGCCCATCTCAGCCGACTCTGGTAGGATACACACTGGACAGCGTGCCAGACCATAAATGCTCTGTCAACAATCCAGTGGCCTTCTCTTTCTACAAGTCTACAATGGTTCCTTTACATGAACCTCTCACCACAGACAGTGAGAGACCTGGCTGGCATTTGATAACCCTGTTAGCAGCACTGGGGGGCCACCCGGTAATAGTGGGGCTTCAACCCTCAGCCTTCAGATCAGAACAATCTACCAACAATCACAACTGCTCGGTGAAGAGAAATTAAAAATCTAATTTTGCTGGTTTTATGATCTTTCCTGGTCTTTTCTGGAAGATTTAGAGGTAGGACCCTTCGCTAAATGTCCAGTTTTGTTACTCTGTGTAAGGTTATCTTCCATAAAACTTAAGGAAATGATGAATTTATAATACATTATCAAATCACAAAATGATAAATTAATATTTCAGTATAATACAGTGTATTTTGGCCTGTATCTCTGAAGTGGTACCCCTGACTAATCTTACCAGATTCACACACACACACACACACACACACACACACACACACACACACACACACACACACACACACTCTCACAGAGGGAGAGAAGGTGTGTGTGTGTGTGTGTGTGTGTGTGTGTGTGTGTGTGTGTGTGTGTGTGTGTGTGTGCGCGCACGTATAAGAGAGACAGCGGGGGTGAGAGAGAATGAGTGTGAGAGGTGAGAAAGTGTGTGCATGAGAGAGGGGGGGGTGAGAGAGATAGAGAGAAGGAGACTGTATGTCTCTGTGCATGTATGACAGAGAGAGAAAGGACAACTGCTCTCTGTCTGTCTTCCTTTCGGCTTTTTCCGTTTTACTCGGGAGTCGCCACAGTGAATCATTTGATTGGCACGTTTGATTTGGCAGAGGTTTTTACATCGGATGTCCTTCCTGTCACAAACCTTGTTAGCAAGGGACAGAAACACGCTGACGACTTTGCAGCTCCTCTTTACGAAAGTCAGCAATGCTTCTTTTACATGAACCTCTCAGCATAGACAGTGACAGACATGGCCCACCTTTGATAACCCAGTTAGCCACACTGGGGGGGCAGTGACAACCTTGTGGAGAGTGGGACTCGAACCCCCAACCTTTGGATCAGCGATATATATATACCACTATACCACCACTGCCCACTGAAAGGACAACTGCTCTCTGGCACCCCAATTTGTGTGTGGTAGCCCATCTCTCTCTCTCTCTCTCTCTCTCTCTCTCTCTCTCTCTGTCGCTCTCTCTCTCTCTCTCTCTCATACATGTGCAGACCACCCCCAGCAGAAGCTAGGAACTGGTGGGAATTAAACAAACATGGTGGTGCAGTTGTTCACATGTTCACCCACAGTCCAAAAACATGCACATTAGGGTAATTAGTTTTAAGTCAAGTTGGCTGAGATGGGTTCCAGCTTCCCTGAGACTCCAGTCGGATTAAGCGATCCTACAAATAGCTGGATTTGTTTTGTTTTAATGTATCATTGATTAAAGATGTATATCACTGTTTGTTTTTGTTGTTGTTTTTTTAACACCAAACTCTTGGGCGTCGCTTGTCGGAGGTTCTGTAAATATTTAGTACTGATTGTTGCAGAAATGTTTTTGTTTGCAGTAATAGGATTTTTTTTTTCAACATATATCTTTCACCCTTAATCTCTTAAAAGTGTCCAACCCAAACACACAATGGAGTTTATTGGATAAATTGCACTCAACTTTTCCGCTAACTCTCCCAACGCAGCACAACTCTGGCTGTATTCCATGGAGATGTTGGCCGCATGTTATTTTCTGTGAGACTGTGGGCCTGACCTGTTAAGCCCCCAGAGCTGCTTTAATTAAAGGCAGATATTGCAGCTTGGGTAATTAAGGGCAGAGCTGTTTGTCAGGCGCCCCGTTGTGATATGAATTGTGTTTTTTTTTTCTTCACCCCCCCCCCCACCTTCCCAAATGCTGCAGCTTACTCCCTCCCTGTCTGCCATCCTGCCTGTCTGTCTGTCCATCTTTATGGTTCATAGACGAACCTGCAAATTAAACTGGACGGGAATGTTCCAAGAAACTTTACGCTCATCGTGCGCTCTCCTTTCGGATAATGACGTCATGGATAAAGATGATATGTTATACATTTGAGTCTCTCAAGTCATGCATTGCTTGGTACTGCATTAAATTCAGTTCAATGATAATTAAACAGGGCTGGTAATGAGCGTACAGGTTGAGATACCTGGGTGACAAGCACAGCACACCGAGACACCCCCCAGCCAACCAGGCCAGCTGTCCTGCAGCTCAGACCCTTTCTGCCTTAAACGCTCCCACAGAGAGCCCTAATGACCAGTTGAGCCTGTTCAGGGTTTGTCGGCCAACAACCGGCATCCACTGGGGGCCTGCGACCTATGCTTCCTCTGGCCCTCATGACTGCAAATTATACATCGGTGTAAAAGTCAAAACAAAGTCCTCACTCTTGACTTCTTCACAGGGGTCGTCTTTTTAACTTCTATCCTCCCCTTTTTTAAATCCTCATCTCCTTATTAACACCCACCCCCTTAGAGATTTACAGCCAAGATTACACTCCAGACGCGTGGAGAAGCAGATTCACTGGCCTTACTACACGCGGCACTGCTAAGCCTCTTTTACACCAACAATAGTCTCCAGCCGAGCCTATCCTGCCAATTAATCGCAGGGCTCTCTCCAGCCTGCTCTGGCTGCTGCAATCCTTGCTTAGACGCGTCGCATCGACCCCCCTGCCAGGTTCAGGCATGTTCTATCCACACACCTCAGCTTGAAGTATGCTTCTTTTTGTGTGTGGGAAGGTAGGCCATATTGGTTTGGGCAGGACGCGTGTGGACCCCCCCAGACGTAGAACTTACCACCAAGTAGCATCAAAGTACCGCCAGACAGCTGCGGGAGTTTTCCAAGCTTCACCTTCTGTAAGGTCTTGCTCCTTCTGCCGCCCTGCTTTACTCAACCTGGACATCAGATCCAAATTAATTATTTTCCTTTATTAATTATTATTTTGAACAGCATCTTGTAAATTCAATGTTTTTTTGTGGTAAAATAATCATGTGGTGCATTGTAAGTCTGCAGTTGATTTTTTTTTTTTAACTTCATAGTTTAATAAACACTTTCCCTCGAGAACACCAGCACAACTGCAAACCAAAATCATTACCATTTCCTTTGGTATGTCCAGTACTTGATCCCATCCCTCAGAGCTACTTTGAGGCCACTAACATGATGCATTACAGGTGTAAAAAAAAAAAAAAAAAAAAAAAAAAAAACGTGTTATTTATGGTGACGACTACGGTTACAGCAACACAACGTGTAATGGATGTCGAAACTACTGCACTGTGTGCAAGGTAATAGAAATGCAAAGAGTTTACCTGCCCAAGGCTTAAAGTCCTGACCTTCCACAAGCCTTGGATAGCCTTGAGATAGGCCTGACCATCCCCAGCACAGTGGTAAGACTTCGGCTATTGAATTCAGAATTTAGTTATTCTACTCCCTGGGATCTGGGACTGTAAAACATCACAAGGGAAGTGATGCCCGATAAGCGATTCAAGTGGCATGTGAATCGATTTATGACACAATCGAATCACACTCTAGTCCAGTTTTGGTTGCCTAGGTAACCCTCTCACATGGCTCCGACTTCAAAAATGTTCCAGAGTGAATCGGTAAGCAGTAACAGCGAGTTCCCTATAGAGAGTGTAGACCCACGAACAATATCTAACCAGTTCAGTAAAAATTGCTATTATTATTATTATTATTATTATTAGTAGTAGTAGTAGTAGTAGTAGTAGTAGTAGTAGTAGTAGTAGTAGTATTACTATTATTTAACTGAAAAAATATTGACTGGATGAAAAACAATTACTCACTCGCTAAACTCATAGGAAATGTAGACTGTTTCAGACGTGCGTATATCCAATCATGGCATTTCCAGGTAAAAAAAAAATTGCGTGCGCTGGTGAAACACATGGCAATAATGACCTGCTCTTTATTGTTGATGTAGGCATAGAGACCAACTGCAAATATTTTGGGGAAATCTGTGTTTTTGACATTTGTCAGTCAATTATATATGGCACTGGTGGCTAGGGCGCTGGATTGCTGATCCTAAGGTTGGGGGTTCGAGTCTCTCTCTCTACAAGGTTGTCACTGTCCCCCCAGTTGCAGCTCACTGGGTTATCAAAGGCCGGCCATGTCTCTCACTGTCTATGGTGAGAGGTTCATGTAAAAGAACCATTGCTGACTTTCACTTACCTTGGCAGCGTGGTTCATCATTCCATTGATTGCAGAGCCGAGATCAATCATCGACTTGGTCTAGCCTACGGGGCGATGAACTCGCTGGACAGGACCGTGTGGTGGTCGAGGTATCTGAGCAGGCAGACGAAAGCCTGAGTCTTTCGCTCCCTTGTGCTCCCTGTCTTGCTCTACTCGAGCGAGACATGGATGCTCACAGTAGAGCTTGGACGACGACTGGACTCCTTCGTCATGACTTCCCTTCGCCGCATCTTCGGATACTGCTGGCGGGACTTTGATACCAACTGGAAGGTGCTCGAGGATGCGTGGATGGTAAGAGTAACCTGCTTGATCCGCAACCATCAACTGCGCTACTACAGGCACTTGGCGCATTTCCCGCCTTCGGACCCAGCACACCGGATCCTGTCTGTTCGGGATCCTATGGGATGGAGCCGATTGCGGGGACGGCCGCATGCAATGTGGTTGTCGCAGGTGGGGGCTGCCCTGCTGGGGGGTATGGGCCCTGCGCAGGGCTGGTCGATCGCCAGTCGACGGCCGGATGAATGGAGGCGGCTGATGGACGCAGCGAAGTGCCCACCCGGCGCATGACCTCATACATGATCTGACCTGACCTGACTTTTGTAAAGAATAGCTGCAAAGCCGTCAGCCCCATTGATAAAGGGTTGTGTCAGGAAGGGCATCCGACGTTAAAAACCTATGCCAAATCAAACACGAAAATCATTAATATGACTTCCATGAAGACGGAGGCAGATGATTCACTGTGGCGATCCCTAAAGGGAACAGCCGAAAGTAAAAGAAATTAATTAATTATATCCTTAACTTCTTATTTGCTCAAATTACATGAACATTCAGCTCAGTTGACTCTTTACCACTTCGCCGAAACCGAAAGAATTTTACCTTTCATTGTTAATTTTTGACCTCATGTCAAAAACTTGTTGCTCATAATTTCCAGTTTACATGAGGAGGTGATCAGGATCAAATTTTGGATCCAAACTGTTTTGAAACTTTGTGAAATCTGATTATTTTTTTTGGAAGTGTTATATTATGGCAGGCCCATCAGAGTGTACTTTTTTATTTTTCTCATCATTCATTCATTTTATGTACCACTTAATTCTAATTAGGGTCATGGGGAGCCTGGCGTCCATTTCAGCTGACTCAGCAAAGGTAACACTCACACAACCATTTACACTCACTACTGGGATCAGTCTGGAACTGACAACTGTGCATGTTTTTGGATATTGGGAGGCAAGTAGAGTACCAGGAGAAAACCCACGCAAGCGCTGGGAGAACAAGCAACCTCCACACAGAAACGCCCGAGCTGGGATTGAAACCCAGGTCCTTTTTGCTGTGAAGCAGATGGCTAATCACTACACCACCATACCGCTCATTGTTTGTGATGTTAATGTTGATGTTGTTTTGAGGGTTTTCCTCAGTATATGACTGACATCAGCTGTTGTTTTTTTCTTGTTTCCCATCGTTTTGATGCCTTTTGCTCAGTATACAGGTAAAGGTTCCCTTCTTTTTCAGGACATCCCAACTACAACAAATGTTTCTAAAACACCTGTAGTGGATTTTTCACATTTCTCAGAATAACATGCTGTTCTCCCATAGTCCGCTCTCTGGTTTTCATACTGGTTGACTCTTTTTTTTCTACTAATGTAGTCTTTACAGATGAAAACACATAGCTGAAACTGAGATTAGATATCCAGGGCTGGGTTTTATATTCGATGTTCTTTAGCAGAGGTAGATGTAACCACGGGGGAACTTGTGATCTAATGCATTAATGTCTTCAGTCTTCTTCTTTCTTTTCCTTTCGGTTGTTCCCTTCAGGGGTCGCCACAGCAAATCATCTGCCTCCATCTTACAATGTCCTCTGCATCTTCTTCTCTTACACCAACAACCTTCATGTCCTCCTTCACCAAATCCATAAATATCTTCTTTGGTCTTCTTCAAGGCCTTTTGCCTGGCAGTTCCAACCTCAGCATCCTACTACCAATATATTCACTCTCTATCCTCTGTACATGTCCAAACCATCTCAATATAGCCTCTCTGACTTTGTCTCCAAAACCTCTTACATGTGCTGTTCCTCTGATGTACTCATTCCTGATCCTATCCATACTCATTACTCCCAATGAGAACCTTAACATTTTCATCTCTGCTACCTCCAGCTCTGCCTCCTGTCTTTTCATCAGTGCCACTGTTTCTAAACCATACAACATTGCTGGCCTCAATACCGTCTTGCACACTTTTCCTGTCATTCTTGGCGATACCTTCCTATCACACATCACACTGGACACTTTTCTCCAACCATTCCAACCTGCCTGCACACATTTCTTTACCTCTTTTCCACACTCTCCATTCTTTATATCTGCTTTCTTCAACCTCACCATTCCTCTTGGGTCTTTCTTATTCACACACATGTATTCTGTCTTACTGAGGCTAACCTTCATTCCTCTCCTTTCCAGGGCATATCACCACCTCTCTAGATTTTCCTGCACTTGTTTTCTGCTTTCACTACAGATCACGATGTCATCTGCAAACATCATACTTTTTTTAATAACAGAGATTATTGACACCTCGTCTGTCAGCCTGTCCATCACCATAGCAAACAAGAAGGGGCTCAGAGCTGACCCTTGATGCAGTCCCACCTCCACCTTGAATTCTTCGGTCACGCCGACAGCACACCTCACCACTGTCTTACATCTCTCATACATGTCCTGCACCACTCTAACATACTTCTCTGCCAGACTTCCGCATGC